>JAODAF010035459.1:0-18966 GCA_027574765.1 Molpadia intermedia
ATCAGTTGATTGCCTGCATGTGTAGGGCTATCAGTTGATTGCCTGCATGTGTAGGGCTATCAGTTGATTGCCTGCATATGTAGGGCTATCAGTTGATTGCCTGCATGTTTAGGGCTATCAGTTGATTACCTGCATGGTAGGGCTATCAGTTGAAATGCCATTGATTGCCTGCATGTGTAGGGCTATCAGTTCAAATAGAAACCGTTTTTCGCGTACCATTTCCTCTAAAATTAATTTTCTAGCAAATGCATCATAGGACTAGCACTAACAAATTTGTTGCATGCATTATCGTAACATAAATTAAGATGTAGCCAAACTCGATAACTAGTACTTAGTAGCGATAATGTATCGACTAATTTAGCTAAGCAGGTTGTTTTATTTCTTATATGATAAATATGATACAGTATAGCCACTAAGTAGCCACACCATTATCTGTTAGCTTCATGCAATAACCTAAACTTCCAAACTGTGAAATTTGGTCCTTAACCAAGGAGTCTTCGGCAGAATTCTTCCCCCCTTTTCTAAAATACCTTAAAATCATGAAGTTCAACGTTACTTGGCTAGGCTTATTTTACCCCATTGAATTAGTGTGATGTTGGGCTAGCTATGTGATTGAACATTTCCTGAAATTAGACGAGGTTCAAAGTATGTTTGAATGGGAGAATGTCATAATACCGCAGGCAAAGTAAAAAGTAAATCCCGCCCGCCGTGAATATGTAATGTTTTCTACTTTTTATTCATGCAATGTGGCCTGTCATTGGTTGTAAAATCTAATTGCAAAATTGGCTAATGTTATATATTTGATCGCAGTCATTTGCATGATTCAAATGAATAGTTGGTGGTTAATTGTTCCATCTGTGTGAAGTGATTGTTTTTTTTTGTATCATGGCAGCAATGGTGTTAGAACTCTCTGAAATCAATATATGGAACTGTTACTCATACTTAGGAACTTGAACAAGGGTAGAGTTAATTAGGGGACAATTCATCGTCAAGCAAATTTAAAGACGCTATTTTCATGTCACCTTTGTACATTTCCAAATATTTGATTGATTGCTCAAAGCTGATAGTAGCCTGATTGTACAAGCAGACCATCAGAGCATTTCAGTCATTGCTATCATGTGTTCAGTCATTGCTATCATGTGATCAGTCATTGCCATCATGTGTGCAGTCATTGCCATCATGTGTTCAGTCGGATCGGACCATGCTAAATTCTGTTTTGAATTCAATGTAACCTCTGTTTGCTCCTACCTGACCAAAATATCCACACACTGATTTGCTGCTTTGGTACTGCTAATTAGCTGAGCCTGCGCCAGGTAACACATTCCTAACAAAAGGGTAACAGATGATTTCGCTCCAAGATCCAACATGTGCTGCGAAGAAGCCCCTCCAGATAAAAGCCACTGTCAGCAAAGAACAAAAATTAAATGTCATAAAAAATAAAAATATATAAGTAATCCAAATTTTAAAACTAATGCAAACCAGAATGTTTTAATATCTGATGCAGGTCTCTCGGCTGGTACTTGCCCAGCCAGACAAGTGGCTTTCAAATTTCAGTATTTTTCTTGCTTGCCGCAATTTCAGCAAAAATCATAAACAGTCTTACATTATATCTCCTTGTATTTTCTTTAAACTTTTTTAATGAAACTTTCTTCAAAAACAAATCAATGTTTGCCCAGTTTATGTAATCATAACACATGACAAATTCAGAAAACTGTCAGATTATGCATGAAAAACCATAAATATGCTAACTAACAATTTCAACTAACCCTCCAACTGTTCGTTGCAGTGGATTGACCAATCAGTGCACACGACACACCTTGACAACAACAGTTAACTGGCATCTCTCCGTTGAATACTGTGTGATGTTAACAGTTTGATGGCTATTATGTATATCGCGTAACTGATACTGAATCAGCAACTACATTATTAATGAATCCAAATCGCTTATAAAATCTTTGAAACAAGCATGCATGTAGCATCATTTTGGAAAGAACTTTACCCAAATTCAGTTTTAGTATATCTTTTTGATCTGGTCGATATTTTGAATTTTAAACATTTCAGTGTTTTTTTCCAAGTTGACAGAAACAATGACTTGCCTGGACGTAAACGTGACATGCTCTGGGCAAATGTTAATGTCATGACATCAGAACAATTTTATATCTGTTTCAGTGCCAGTCACTGCTCCTGTATCAAAATTATCACAAGTTTACAAGATTATACTTCATACTGCCCCGAACCAAAATATGAACATCATCACGTCGCTGTGGTTCCTTGCTGATTAATTTTGAAATTCAAATGTTCTCACTAAGTTGATTTATTGGGTACACATAGTATTTTGAGTAAAACCTTATTCCACCATGCCTGTCATAAATTTGTATGATATAAAAGTTTAAACACTTCATTATATACTGTACTTATTATCAACCCACCTAGTTCATACTATAAGTATAAATTCTGACCTTGGTTGCTGACACATGGTCATATCCCAATAACATTATTCCAAGTTTTGATACAATCAGACTTTCGGTTGGGAGTTATTGCAATTTCAAGATTTGACCTATGACCCTGTAACTTCATTAATATGCATGAGGTGAGCACCAAAAAGAATAGGGTTCTTGTACCCACCATAATACATTTATCCAGCAAGTATGACAAATATGCACCACTCTGTTGTTGAGTTATCGCCACACACACGCACACACACATACATGTTTTGCATACTTGCCGAGGATCTGAATTTTTCAAAAAAAGTCCAAAACACAGTGTGTTTAGGTCCTCGGTCGTAGGCAAAGTCCTCGCTTGGATGGTGTGTTAACAAGTCTAAGGTCCTCATTATATTAGTAACATTTGACCTAGCACTACCCCCTCTATATCATATTTTTATGTATTACCGAGGACTTCAAGCATAATCATTGAGAGCATATTACAGGCCATTTGGCATGGTTCTAACACTATTTCGGCCGAGGACTAGGGTTTAGGTCCTCGGTCGTCCTCAGTAGTCAGGAGTGTTATCAAGTTGAGGTCCTTGGCTGTATATTGAAACACAAGCACACACACGCCTACTAGACTACTCTGGCCTCACAGCATCAATCCACTTCAGATTACCATTCAGTCATAAAGAATGAATTATAGACATTTCCACAATATATCTGTGTTACTTGCATGATCATTACATTTGTCTGCCCGTGTACTATTTGGATGTCATGAATAATAGTGGGCCCTGACTTGCCGTGACTTGGTGATTGAAAGGAAGGTATTAATGAACATTTATTTCTAAATGTGTAGACACCCTCTCTCTAGTTGTGATGATTATGGATCCTAAATCCCCAACACTTACTGGAGACTAATACCTTCCTGAATGTCCATTTAGCATAATCCGATTTACTAGCTTATTTATGGAATGCAAATGGTCACACTCCAACGCGCTGTAAATCCCTAGCAACGGCAAGTCCTGTGACAATTTCGTATGGATGCTCTGAAGGAGCTTAACGTACCTCAGTAAAATTGATCACTTTCTTCAAGGGTTCTTCGTTGCTGTGTAACACGTCTAGTATTGTATCGCATTGATCCAGCGCCTCCGGCCCCTTCCTCTGACCTTGAAGACTGTCCAGAAGTTTGATGTTCAACAGTGAGTTGTCAGGGTCACTTTGCTGATGGAAACAAAACAACAAAACATAGACAAACACAAAACCATGGGTAAAACACAAAGCCATTGGGACTAGGTTATTACTGCTATACAGAACAGGTACATGTAAAGTAGGGACTATATTTAGGTGTAAAGGTACTGGTTTAGGCGTGTGTGCCACATGCCACACAGACAAGATGGGGGTCGGCGTTTCAAAGATGTTATGAACAAAGTAGATTCCAAAATCACTTTCATTGTGTGCATTAATTGGACCGGCGCAAAACAAACATGATTTCATCGAATGTGCACACTAATGCCATGGAGAAATGCTATTAATTTGTCTATGGTCATCCGAATATTAATGATATGAAACCTGTTAGTCAGATAACTCATCATGAATATTAATGATATGAAACCTGTTAGTCAGATGAAGAATTTACCTACCATACGTAATCATACCATGTAAGAAGTTGATCCAACGTTGTGAATATATTTACATTGTAAGAATTTTATGTTAAGCCCCACCCACCATTAATATTCAAGAGATGCTTACCACAAACATATAGGGGTTGCCTACTCACTATGGCCAAGATACATGTATGCCAACTATAGTAACTATTCAACATAATGTTCTTCCGATATCATGTTGTCTAGGTTTTTCAGTGACTAACCATTAACCATGTTATTGTTTCCACAGCCGATGGCTATTGTTTTCCATTGGTTTGTCAACTGGTGACAGGAATTTCCTTTGTTCCTGTCATCAGTTGTGAGACCTACACTGTAGACATGTACACACATGCATATACACACATACACATGTACTCACATGTATACACACATGCAGACTAGACTGCAGAGGCTCATCCATCATGTCGTTTACTGTTGCCTCTGCCACAGCCATTACAGGAAACATTGGAATCAAGATTGGCTGGTGTAGCATGTTACGTGGACGATTTAAGTCACGGGTAAGGCAGAGTACTTGCACTAATAGTCTATTGTACAGACTTCTCTTCACCAATTCAAAATGTGTATTCACGAGTGAGAGTATCTGGGTAAATTGTGGATGAAATACATCATAACCAACAACCATGAATTACATAGCCTACAAGACAGTGATGGTACATTCCCACCAGACGAAGGCCCTCTCAAGATTAATTCAGCCAATGGAATATTTTCACAGACCAACAGACTTACCAAATTTCTTCTGACGTAGTCAGTAAATTTGACTAGTTGATTGCTTCCTTTGTATATACATTCCTAAAACAAACAAAAAAATAATTTTGTGTGAAATTCAATCGGCAGAGTGCTTGTCATGGTTGTTGAGTTCTTTGACCACGGGCCCTGGGTCATATGATCCAGTGTACTCATTCAGCATAGCTCTTAATGGTAATCTGGATTCATTCATCATTGCAGTGGTATCAAATGGTGTCACATTACCATGTAATTATCAAAACACTCAATGACTATCAGATTATGGGCAAAATAGCAGGGACGGTAGTTAAAATCACATAATTGATGGTAGAACCCAGAATTATTGATTTTCATAAATATAATTAATGCATAACAAATTGATAAAAATTGCAATAATATTGCACTTTTCTTTTTGCATGTGGCACATGTATGTAGAGCATATTTTACATGAAACTGTTATCATTGGCTACTCTGGATTTATTTTCTAACTAAAGCAATTATATCAGGGCCGAAAAACTACATTAAATTATAGCAATTTCACTAATTATAAATTTACAAAACGTTATTTGGTGTTTTAGCAAACGGAGAAAATAGAAAACGCTATTTTAAAAAATAGAATTGAGTGTTTTAGAAAGTGGAAAATAACTGTCCCTAACCAATAGCTTCTACCAAGGCCACTGAGTGGACATTGGCTAGACTCAGAGGATATCTCATGGGTACAGGTGATGACGGGCCCAGGTCCAAGGCCACTGAGTGGTCATTGGCTAGACTCAGAGGATATCTCATGGGTACAGGTGATGACGGGCCCAGGTCCAGAATGGTATTTCCTGCATGAATTGCTCCATCCAAATCGAATATATGTCCATCCAAAATTAAATGTCTTTATTTGATCTACTACAGGTGCCTATGTAGTGCATGTTATACCCAGTCCTCTATACAGTGAATGACAATAATGGTCATGTGATATGTGAATTACCAGAAGAGAACACCTTTCCTGTACCAAGCAGTGTGGAGAGCGACGGCCGACAGGAAATAACATCCATAGGTCATAGCAATCACTTCCCTGTTGGCCTACTTTTTTTGAGTAAGGACGTGTCTTCTGCTCTCCTCCATCGAGTGAGGGTTAACCCTTAACGTACCCATCAGAGGTTGATGGTGGTACAGTGAGGGTTAACCCTTAACGTACCCATCAGAGGTTGACGGTGGTACAGTGAGGGTTAACCCTTAACGTACCCATCAGAGGTTGACGGTGGGTACAGTGAGGGTTAACCCGTAACGTACTCATCAGAGGTTGACGGTGGGTACAGTGAGAGTTAACCTTTAACGTACCCATCAGAGGTTGACGGTGGGTACAGTGAGGGTTAACCCTTAACGTACCCATCAGAGGTTGAGTCGACGGTGGAGAGCAGCACACACGTCTTTACTGGGTTTATGTGAACTCGAAACTGAAAGTAGGCCAACAGGAAAATATCCATCGATAGCTACATACATGATGTCATGAATTATAGTCTAAACAATTGGCCTGCTTCTGTTTCATTCATTCTCACTAGCTTGACCTTCCCGTATCGTTTCTTTCCAGAGGAGAGCAGAAAGCACACCTCTTCAAACGTTCACTAGTAGCTTGGGACCAAAGTCTGTTTATTTAGCAGGCCGAGAGAGAAATGTCCAGAGAATGCTCTGACATCATCAACTACCTGTAGATGCCTGTTAGGGCCGTTAGGGCCATGACATTTAGATTAGAGAGTTGCACTCTCGGTTGGTACAGGAAGGATTATGGCATATTGTAATAATTGCTTGTTGCTGAAAAGGACTTTACCCAGGCTCTGTGAATTATGGGATCATCTGGGTGTTTCTTGGAGACCTGATTGGTCCAGTGTCTAAGCCTCTCAAGTTCCTCTGGTAACTGGCAATACAGAGACACAACTAGAGACAGGAGAAAAAACACAGAATTAAAAATCTTTCATTCCATTTTCATTTTGGTAGGCTTGTGTGTAGAAGACAATTCTAAAGTGTATTACCAAAACTTACCTGGTTCGGGATTTTACGAGTTTAGGACTGTCCCTTACACTAAGCACCCTTCTAGATCTACTGCTACATTACATACAGTATATAGCTCTCACTTGTAAACTCTCTAACACCACTCCTAACAGGCGCCATTCTCTTTTACCATTTGTGGCAAACCACATGCATAAGAAACAGACACAAGGCGACAAGGGTATCACTCCTAGCTTGTAACATATAGTGATACAGCCTAGCTTGTAACATATAGTGATATATAATTAACAAAAAACAAAGAACTGAAAATTTTCTTTACTTTGGAAGGGAGTAGGGACTTAATATTTATGTGGCATAACCAATATATTCTACATTTTAGCTGACAAGACCTGAATTCCAACAGCTCAAATCCAATTCCACATAAATAAGGAATGGTCAATTCTAATTTTCAAATTATTATTAGAAAATATGCCAGATCGAGTCCTGACAACTGCTCTAGCCAGTGTTTTGAGAATATTGAAAGTAGAGTGGACCCGGTTAAAATGTGCCCGCTCGTAATCCTGCTGCTTGGAGCAGATCCACTCTCAGACATTGACTGTAATCGAAAGATTTCTTCAAATTGGGTGGGCGCTGATGATTTTTGGTGGATTTATAGTATACTGAGGGGCTATTAAAGCACATTGGAACTCAAGTAGGACATCTAAGAGTATCTGAGGCTTCAAAAGTCGATGCTACAGTAGTATGAATAAAATTTACGTGGCTCTTGAAAGATTTGATTGTCTCCTTGGTCTAAATGAAAAGTATATCATCACTGTAAAGATAGTAGAGCACTGCAAGCATCTTGGTTTCAATTTTTTTTATTTTGCCATGAAAATTTTAGTGTAACAATTACGTCGACCCCACAACCTCAAAAGTTTGCTAACTTGTTTACATTTAAATATAAGACATATAGTAGATGCTTGAGGCATGAGAAAGAAAAGTAGGTCACATTTATTAACGGTACCTTTCAGGCCCAGTTTGGACTTCTGTGGGTCAATCTGTATCGCCATCTTGTAACTTTCAATAGATCTCTTCCAGTCTTTTCTGCCTTCATAGAGTTGCCCCAGCAGTTCATGAACTCTGACGTCCCGGGGTCGTAAACCTTTGTACTGGAGGGCATGCTGGATTCCCTTTGAGAAGTCTCTCTTATTCAGACAAGCAACAGCTAGTGAATATCCCTGAGCCTAGTAATATGAAAGAAACCAGATTCGCAAATTATACAATAGACCTTACTGTATGTTTAATAGATACTGTACAGTAAGGGCAATTCCATGGAATGGAAGGACATTTTGACTCATTTCAAAGAAGTGTATCACAAATACTTTAATTCATGACATCAAGCAGAAGTCACCATTGTAATTTACATGTACAACCTTTTTTATATGCATACAATATTTTTATATGCATATTAATGAGGTCTAACATGTGTTTTTTATATGCATATTAATGAGGTCTAACATGTGTTTTTTATATGCATATTAATGAGGTCTAGCATGTGTTTTTTTACTTTTTTTATATGCATATTAATGAGGTCTAACGTGTTTTTTATATATATGCATATTAATGAGGTCTAACATGTGTTTTTTATATATGCATATTAATGAGGTCTAACATGTGTTTTTTATATGCATATTAAACTGATTGAACTCTGTGAAGGCAAATATCTTTTAAAGGTGGGGAAAGTAATCCCTTGAGTGTTAGCTATACTGCCTTGATAATATAAAGACAATGTATTAAGTGTTCTATAGGCATTAGTCATGAATTTTGCCAGAATTTATCAGATGACCTAGTGGAGCTTGAGTCTGATGGTGAACTCCATGGTAGCATCCTCTGTTTAGTGCAAACTGCTTGACTCATTAACATAATAATCACACCGTCAGAAGACATACTGCACTTTCCCCTTTGGTTTATTGAGTGACCTACTGTAGGCCTATGGGTAAAGACATTTATAAAGCCCAATATTTACAGTATAATATATACATGTATTACAGTAGCACAAGTAGCAGTGTGGCATAACAAGAGTGGTTTAGTCTGGACACTATTAATAATTGATGTGCCTTACTGTAGATCATTAACAGCAATCAGGGTCCTGTCAAAAGATGTACACTGAATACACAGGCATAATGACCTTTATACAGCACAATGATTATTACATGTATACAATGATATTCCTTTACTTCAAACAGGAGCAAATATGACATCACATTTGATGAAAAAAGTTTGTTCAAGATTCCTTTACCATCCTTCCATTATTACTGTATACATGTAAACTTACAGGATTGTATTTAGATCAAATGAAAAAGACATGGGTTTCAGTAATAAGCTACATGTACTGTAGGCCTACTGTACATGTACCTACTGTAAACAAGAACTACTATTCGTTTTTATCTTTCCGTCCATCCTTCCATATTACCGATATAGTAAAGGAAGGGCAAGTTTTAATCGTAACAAAAAAGGACATACCTGAATACCTGTAGGTGTCAGTAGTAATTCCATTATGTACATACCTGTACATGTAGGTGTCAGTAGTAATTCCATTATGTATACATAAGTTACATAACACATGTACATGTAGGTGTCAGTATTAATTTCATTATGTACACATGTAGGTAGGTGTCAGTAGTAATTCCATTATGTATACATGTATGTGTCATGTACCTGTAGGTGTCAGTAGTAATTCCATGTACATACCTAGTAGGTGTCAGTATTTTCCATTATGTACATAGGCCTACCTCAACTTGCTTTAAATAATAACTTTCATTCCTCCTTTTTTCTTAAATAAATATTTTTTTGGAAATGGAAGGTAGTTCTAGCCACAGACAGGACCCTGTTGCTATTCATACATGTACGTACATGCAATGGTATTCATTTTTGTCCTTCCATCATACGGAAGGACAAGTTTTAATTTATTGTAACAAATAAATATCATACCGTAAGCTCCGTAAGCAAAGTGTAACTGCCTAGGATTTTCGGCGATATTTGGCAATATATCGATATGAAAATTTTCCATATCGCCCAACCCTATTCACCACATGGTGACATCACTAATGGTATTATTATTTCCATCTGTGGGTTCCAAAGGGCCAAAGCTGTCAAGATTTTCAAAGCATTTACTCACCATTCATGGCTGTAATGTACCTCTGCTGTTGTTCACTCAGTATTGAATGCGTCTCTGGTAAAGCCCAACCATCCAGGGAACCTCTCAATCTCAACCAGCTTGTCTTTGTATGATCTATAGATTAAAAAAATATAATCACCAGCCCAAACAATACAGATGAAATTATACATGTCATAAATATTAGGGCTTATCTCGTGTTCAAGCGAATAAAGGTGGTGGCATTTAAAACTATGAAGCTCATCGATTGGTATGGCATGATGATTACCCACTGGTAGGTCCTGGGATCAAATGTCAGTCGAGTCAAATCTTTAAATCAAAGACTTTAAAATGGACTTGTCACCATCATGCAATGGGACAGGATCAGATAACCTTCAGACTTTGTGTATAAAATATACTATTATTACAAGTAACATTGTTAGATAAATTGCAGTTAACCCTGCCACATTCATAATTATGCATAATATAAATTTTTAACACATATCATCATGTTCCAATGTTAACTGGCAACTTCATACCAAGTATGAATATATTTGCACTTGAGGTTACGAGTTACAAGCATTTCACATTTTTCAACGTTAAACCAAATGACCTAAAAGTAAGTCATGAGATGAGAACCAAAATCAATATGGTACTCACTATGTCACATTTACATAACATGTATGACTTCAATCCAATTTGTTGTTAAGATAACCATGGCAACATAAACAATACATACACCTAATGCATAGATACACCCATATACATGCCAAGTAACCTACATATTTTCCTTTTGTTTTCAGCAAGGAACAAAAAATGTTATGTAAAATCATTTCCATGGTCCAAACTTACAAGTAACATTTGGTTTATGTTTAGAAGGCTTTGTGTATGACTGCGGTCTCGGTGGGAATGTTGTCGTTCTTGATCGGCTGTTGCTGTTATTTAGGGAGGAGGTCAGGGAAGTTAGGGTCCTCCTGGACCATGGCTGGGCACTCTTGGGCCTTCCACTCCTGGGAGGAATTGGACTGGAAGAGTCTCGAGAAAGCACCTGGGCAGGATCGGGATGGCCTCCCACTGCAGATGAAGGTCGTTTTCTGTTATTGGATACAAGGTTTGAAAGGATAATAGGTTTCATTTCACAGATTCTTATGCTCTTAGTCACAAAATATATAAATTTCTTACAATTAAAGATAAATGCAATGATATTTCTAACAATTTTGAAACATAACTTATTTTCTCAAAATATAGAATCACAATGAACTGGGAAGACAAATTTGATCCGGGTATCTGAAATGTTCTACCCATCAGGTACCTCAAACAATGAGATCTCTCATGATTCAGCGAAAACACAATAAATACAAATATTGCATAGCTTTTTCAAATTTATAGAAACAAGTACAATTTTGTAGTAAGTAGAAAAGTCCGTTTTCATACTGTAAAAGCTTGAGAACAACGTCGCCGATATTGAATATCATGTTACAAGTACACACAGTGATCTAATCTATCATGTTTGATCCATGGATGAGTGAGGATGGTAGCAAGATCAGGCCAGGTTTCATCATCTCTATGTACAAGTTTTGAACTTGAAGAAATGTTAAGTGATGTATAAGAGCATTCTGCATATAACACAAAGGATGACAGACATAGTCAAAACTTTACAGAGAAAGTAATACCTGATGCCATGGTCTCTTCCACACCCCTCATCATCGTGTCCACTTTGGCTCCAATCTAACAGAGCACACTGCTCACGGAGTTTCCCTAACTTCATCAAATCGTCTTTCCCTTTCTTCATCTCCTCTTTTAATAAACGAACATCTTCACTCTCATAAGGCACGGGTCCCTCGGGTAGGAACAAAAGATCATCTGAGTAGTAGTGATAACGCCCTCCGCTGTCCGCAGCCAAGGTTGCTAGGAAATTATTTGCTTCAGAATCATTACAGTTGAATGATATGGTGTGAATCGGTACTTTATGTTGCAACTGTACTTGAGCAAGGATAGTCTTTGGAGGCTTGATGTTGAAAGAAAAATTTAAATATTTCTTCCCAGTGTTTGGAAAAAATGCCCAATATAAGCTCTAAATTAAATTCAGAACTAAATTAAACTAAACTTTAGTCTTCAACAAAGTATACCGATTGATTACATAGTCCATTTGAGAGACTATACATGATCAGGCCTTCCATCAGACAGTAAATAAACAGCATGAGTAGAAGGATCTCCCAAGGCAATCTTCAAGGCTGCTAGTGTATTTGTTGAGCCAGCTATATTAAGCTCTCTCACCCACTACCAAACACTCTGTAAGCTATTTTCATTCACTCGTAGTTACTTACATGATCAGGCCTTCCATCAGACAGTAAATAAACAGCCTGAGTAGATGGATCTCCCAGGACAATCTTCAAGGCTGCTAGTGTATTTGTTGAGCCAGCTACATTAAGCTCTCTCACCCACTGCCAAACACCCTGTAAGCTATTTACATTCACTCTTAGTTACTTACATGATCAGGCCTTCCATCAGACAGTAAATAAACAGCCTGAGTAGATGGATCTCCCAGGGCAATCTTTAAGGCTGCTAGTGTATTTGTTGAGCCGGCTACATTAAGCTCTCTCACCCACTGCCAAGCACCCTGTAAGCTATTTTCATTCACTTCTAACATCCTGTCTCTCCAGGGTTTGGCTTTACTTCCAAACTTGACTAAATTGAATCTGTGTTTATGCCGAAGTTGTTCCTGAGATGAAAGATAATGTGGTAATGTAAATATTTACATTACTCCAGATGATAAACCCCATTCTCATGTTTAAATAATTTGTTAATTCTGTTTACCTTGTTCCTCTTAACAAAATTTATTTATTTATTAATATGCCAGCTTAGAACAGTATTTCACAGCAACATAACTTGGCTTGGTCAATTGGCTGTTTCTTAGTGGTGACCTTAGAGTCTGTTCTAGCTTCATTGATGATCGTTTCATTGGATGGTGGTGGTGTCAATTTTGGTTTGCTTCCATGGGACCCGTTGAAATATACCCATTCAATGCAATTGTTGGACAATTGTATGAACATGTTGCTTTCACACCTCTTGCGCCCTGTGAGAAAGTGACCAAAGACTGGGGGGACACTGTCACTCACATACATCAGAGGACGACATTAAATGGTGGTATCGGGAGAGAAAGGTATTGCTTATTTCATGCCTGTCTCATTAGCAACTAAATTAATCTTAAGGCTTGTGAAGCTGGTTTTCATCCACAATCAAAATGAGTGGGTTAAATTATGAGCTTTAAGTAGCTTCATAACTTGGATCAATTCAAATTCCAAATTCCAAATATGAGTCTGAAGCTCACTATCATGACACAGTTGTAAGTGGGTAAGTAAGCTGCCAGATATGATATTTGTTTCACTTGCTTTCTGTTTGATTTTTCTGCTTTGGAAGCTGTTGAAACATTTATGGCATCTCAGAACCAGCTGATTTGTAGAACATTACTCCACACATTTTGAAGTATATAATAATGCAAACTTTTGGTTGTATCTGGAAATGCCTGTTACTTGTTTTTTCAAGAAAGCACCATTACATTCTGAAGTTATTCAATTTCATGCTCAAGCTGGGACTTTCATACGCTCTCAGGCTGGCTCTCAACCTGCCATGCAGTCATGTTGAACAGTATGTTTACTAAACAGCATAAGATTTAAGACTCTAATCTAACATGAATTAACTTGTAAAGCTTGTGTTTGACCAGACTGAGATAGTTTTCCATAGAGTTGGATACATCATCGAGTATATAGAACTGATCCTATTTACAGTATGTTTACTAAACAGTGGAATAATTTAAGTCTCAAATCTTAACCTGCATTAATTTATAGAGCTTGTCTTTGACCAGGCTGAGATGGTTTTCCATGAGTTGGAGACATCAATGAGTATATAGACCTGATCCTATGCACAGTATGTTTACTAAACAGTGAAATGACTTAAGACTTTAATCTAACCTGCATTCTTGAGTGTGTTTTTGACCAAGCTGAGATGGTTTTCCATGAAGTGGAGACATCATTGAGTATATAGACCTGATCCTATTTACGGTACATTTACTAAACAGCCAAATGATTTAAGACTCTAATCTAACCTGCATTAATTTGTAGAGCTTGTCTTTGACCAGGCTGAGATGGTTTTCCATGGAGTTGGAGACATCAATGAGTATATAGACCTGATCTTCTATTATGGTCCCAAATAACTCTCTGCTGCCTTGCTGTAACCAATCAACTCTATACAGGAAGAATGTAATTTGAAATTAGGCAGAGGAAGATATAAAGATACAATGAGAGGGTCAGAAAATTCACAGAATTTCTCACCCTCTTCTTTTAGGGTGAGAAGCGGAAGGGGTATTTTTCATATTAATTGGTTGATATCCAATATCCTCAGTTTAACTTCTACCAAGAAATAATGATAGCATGACATGTATTCTTTTTATTATTCAGTGTCAAGTAACCAGCCAAGAATACTCCATGTGTAGAATAAAATGATTATTGTGTGAAAATGTAGAAAAACTGCACAAATTCTAAAACAAATTTGTGTTCCCTAGCTGAAAGCCTTATAATACTTATTCTCTTAAAATAAAATGTTTTTCAACCTGAACATGAAATCTGATACAAGTGAAAAGATACATTATAGCACAATATATTGTTATCATGCCCCATTATATGGGCTCCCTAATGGTCAACTGGTCAAACTGCAATGTATCCAGAACACTGCTACAAGATTTACATTCTAAGCCTCTCGCAGTCTCGCCCATATATGACCAACATCCTTCACAACCTACACTGGCTTAAAATGTTAAGTTATGCCTAAAACCCTTAACGGTTTAACCATATCCGTGCTCATAGTTGATCTCCAAGCTCATTCCTGACAACTTGTGTTTTTTATTCCGTTACTCCGTTACTTCTCCCTCCCCCTCCAAAAAAATCTCACTTTACTACATACAAGAATTGAATAGAGTATTACAAATCCAACAGAAAATTACAGGTGGTAAAACACTCTTTTGTATATCTTTACAAAATCCTACAAAATTCCAGGAAATGTAATCATTATTTATCACACACACTGGCACCTGAAAGACCTAGAAGTTGTTCTTGAGGGTCTACAATTCCCAAGACTTTTAGGATAATTCCGAAAGAGTGGTAACATTGCTTGGTAGTTTGCATATACAGTCATCAGCTGATAGATGACTACTGTGTACATAAGCATTGTGAGTGGAGCAGGAGTGTTGCTAATGGCCTAATCGACTTCTTGGAGGTTTCTTGTCAGGGGGAGAGAGGAGCGGTTAGGAGAACAGATCTTAGCATCTTAGCAAAATCTTAGCAGTCACTTCTCTTTGTCGAGTAGAAATTCTAGAAAAACCACTAAAATATTTGTTCCAGTGATTACAATAAACCTGATCAACTGGGTCCCCATGCATGGGTGACTTTATTGAATGCATGAATAATAAACCTCCAGGTCAGAGATGAGCCTCTATGCCCACTACTCAGAAACGTCTGAAACGTTGTCTGAAACTGTTTTCCGAATTACACTACACAATATTTCGCATGTTAACTGATGTAGCAACATACCAATCGCTTACTGAAACATAATTGGTTTCATTGTTTAAAATAAACTTTTGACATACAGATGAATTATAGTAGCAAACTGAGATTTGGAGAAAAACATTTGTGTGGATAACCAAACTTTTCAAAATAGTTGTTCCTCCAGTCCAATGCCCTGAATATTCTACTTCTCACTCAAAATTATTCCTAACCTTCTTTGAAGATCTTGTAAAGCAACGATCATCTTTCTCTCGTACTGCCGGTGAACATCAGCCGTGACATGCACGTGTTTTATGGAGCCGTCCCTCCACTGAAAATGACAGAATTTATCACAATACTTGGCACCAACCAGCTTGTTCATGGTGTCCTGAAAAAGCATCATATGAGAGGTGTATAAGAATTTGTTGCACTACTTTGCATCCAACCAACTTTTTTTTAATACTTTCCGTAATATATAATTTATGGAATATGAAAAGTCATGGGAAGTGAATGAATCACATTTCTTGTCATTGACAAGCTTTTTCACAGTAACCTGAAAATATAATATGAAAGATCACAATGATGAAGCCAATATTTCCTATATATACTTATCACTGAAAATTACAGTACTTGGCACAAAGATTATTCAATGCTTCAAGCAATACATGAAATTAGTTAAATACGTTTAAGGGATGAAGACATCCCTCCAGGCATGGAAAGTGGCAATACTCTATACCAATCAGTTTACTATATCTTCAATTAACAATACCAGATGAAACAACAACAGAGCACAGGTTCTGAAGTAACTGATGGACCCCATGGGAAATACACCACCACCACCACTTTTTGATTCTTATTTACTTTTTTCCTTCAGATTTTCACTCAGTAACATTTGGAATGAGGCTATGTCCCATACTCAACCACACCTAAAATTAAACTGGTGCGATGGCCTTATAAATTTACCAACACTCCCCCCTCACAAATTTACAGTCCTTGTGGCTCTTTACTGATCAGCCGTTACTGATGACGCGTACCCTTTGGCAGTCATTATTTTAAGCCAAATGCTAGTGGATTCACTGTCCTTGTGGCTCTTTAGTGATCAGCCGTTACTGATGACGTGTACCCTTCGGCAGTCATTATTTTGAGCCCTGATTAGCCATACTTACTGCATCTGTATAGTCATCTGTTGGTGCCCTCTTAACATCGACCACGCCATCACAGTGTTTGAAGGAACATGACCCTAGAACGTCATAAAGATCCAATTTTCTACATCGAAGGCCATGCTTGCTCAACCACTCTGCAGAACTCATGTACTGTTCACTGCGGACTACAGGAGGGGACGACAGGTCATGCTTGACTGCTTTCACTGTAGCAGAATTAATAGTAAGTAAAATTAATAATTTAATTATTAATGTATCATGAATATAATATAAAATAACTAATATAATTTAATTAAAATAAAACAGGATCAAAGATCTGACAGTGATAAAGAGGACAAAGCATGATCATTCATATTATCCTCACTTGACTTGTTATTTGATCATATAAAACACACATCAATTATATTAGCTTCTAATAAATAACTATAAAACACAAATGTTATAAAACCATGAAATTGTTACCTAAATGGGCCCTATTTAGTATATACTAAAAATGCTTTCATCATTAGATTATATTGCTGCATGATACTAGAATAGCAGATTGACAATAAATCTTTGTAACAACCTGAAATATATAATATATAAGTTACAATATAAATCACAAATATCACTGTCACAAACACTGAAATAAATTATAATGATAGCACAGAGACAATATCACTATATCACAACTTAAGGAATAGTTCACTGAGAGACAACATAGAACATATTTGAAAGACAAAGATTATTCCCCATGGTTAATGTGGTTCTCCCATCTCAAGAGCTTGCCCCGTGCTTGTTTAATCTTCCATATTCCACTGCTAATGCCTCTTATCATACATGATGTTGATATGGGGATTTCACATAAAGGATTTTCAGTACACTATGCATTAATGCACATAAACCTTTAACTGATTTTTCAAAGCAGTGTAATGTGTTTATCTATTTATTCCTTTATCAAATTCTGCTACAAATTTTTTCTGCTCAGTTTTTGTAAAGTCCATCAGTGGTACAAATTAACAATGATGTAACCAAGTCATTTTTTGTCAAGTCAAGTCACAAGTCAATTTGTGTCAAGTCAAGTCACAAGTCAATTTTATTTTAACAAGTCAAGTCAAGTCACAAGTCAATTACATTTTTTCCAAGTCAAGTCAAGTCGCAAGTCATTTTTTCTCAAGTCAAGTCAAGTCACAAGTCAAAAATAATGCGACTCGAGTCGGACTCGAGTCCAAGTCATTGACTCGAGTCAACAACACTGGTATTGAGGTAGTAGGGAAATGATACACAACATCGACCTAAAAAGTAAAAAACATACATAGGCCTACATACTATAACTACACAGTTTTCAGGCATATATATTTGTGAGGAGGTTTGAATCTTGTGACTTGAATAATGACTTGCAATGAAAACCGTTATCTGTTGATCAGTTCATAATGATACAGTATCAATGATGAGACGTTATAAAGTTTAGACAGGATTATTTCGTGCCCATATACTAGTGCATGAAATGTAAATTGTACATTGTGTAGCTGATGGTTTGTGGGCTTGTGACAAGCACTAATGGGAAGTTATTTCTCAAAAGGATCCGGCAGTTTGACAGTGCAGTGACAGGGTATTCTATAGTTCTACTTCTATACGTCATTGTCGTCGCAAATAATCCAGTAGGTAGATAGAGAGAGTTAACCATAGTACTCTGATACACTGGACATTGATGACGTCATTTTCGTCGCGAATGGTCGAGTCGGTATATAGCGAGGAACTATAGTACTCTGATACACTGGACATTGATGACGTCGTTGTCGTCGCGAATGGTAGAGTCGGTATATAGCAAGGAACTATAGTACCCTGATACACTGGGCATTGATGACGTCATTATAATATTATACCCCTATCTCTTACACTCGTCGATCCGACACCAGTAAAAATTATATTTCATAGACAGGGGTCTACTACCACATGAACATGTATCTTCTGAGACTCAGCCTTCATTAAAAACATTTTCATATCATACAGGTTATTATCATACCTATTATTCTATTTCTAAGTAGGCCCTACCACTTCTTAATGCAGATTTATATTAGGCTACTAACTCTTAAAAAGATTGCAAGCAACGCCGGGTACATGCCGTGCAAATTTGTGTGCGAATTGATATCTTGAATTTTGGGAACTATATTGAAACATTGTTAGAAAACAATTGATGAATTTCCATGATAAAATCAAAATTTCGTTTTTTCGGTGATTTTCTGTGATCGCTGAAAAACGTGGTCCCAGGCTAGGTCTGATAATAGTTAGGCCTCCTTACCACCATGGAAATTGTGTGTTTCCGCCATGGCGGTAAATTCGGTA
>JAODAF010035571.1:0-11840 GCA_027574765.1 Molpadia intermedia
ATAAATACAAGGTTGTGGCACAGCGCCATCTTTTAACATTTGTGTCCTGTCATCTCTACTAAGTGTCTGAATAATGATTGTTTAATGATTGAGTTGCTCATGTTACGTTGTTAATAACAAGTGCATTGGGGCCGAATGTACCGCCGCATTCTTCCATGTTGTACGTACTTATATGTTGTGTGTGTAGCATCCTGACCAGGGTTCGACCTTCAATCGTTCCCTGAGAACCCCATCTAGACCTGGACCCCAGTACAAGGGTGTTACAATTCTTTGCCAAATATTGGAACATAAGGTACGTACAATAAATCATACAGTACATGTACCATAAGCCTATAATATTCAATACATGCACAACAGTTATGCTGGCATTTAGTTTCAGTATTAGAGTATTAAATAAATAAAAGTCAAAATCTTCTGTTAAATACTTCAAAATGGGCATTATTATTACAGTGTCTATTTCTAATTATATAATAATTTATATTTCCAATTGTCAAATGTATTAAACTTCAACATCTAGTTTGGAGGTTCAGTATAAGTAAAACATGATGATTCTAAACATTATGAGCAGATAAAGGCCATATTTCCATTTGTTTAAAAGTCCAAAAATTAAAAAAAAAAGGGTTGGACTCCACTTTGTATCTTCCTGCAAATAATAAGACTCTGTATCTTCATTTATTTCAATGTATTTTATTTGTTTTTACAGAACAATTCCACACAATATATTCCTTCTACCCCAACAACCCCAGCTGTAATTGTGGAATTTATTGAGTTTAAAGAGAGGACAATTTAAGTAATTATGGACTTCTTACCAAACCCACCAGTCAATAGTCAGCATTTGCCAAGTTTTCATGTAGGTATGTTGCCTATTCGATGGGATGAGGACATAATATATGACACATTCCAGCAAATTCAGGTACATGGTGAAAAAATACATACTTGTAACTAATGTAATGTTTTATTTAAAATACCAATATTAGATGTGTTCTATATATTTCTACACTGAGTTAATGGGACTGTACTATGTATTGCCCGTAGTGTGTACACGTATGTTTGAAGTACGCACACACTGTATCAACTAAGTTCTTGCTCATGAATATTCCTAACCGGCTACTTGATATTCATACGTCATAGGTAAACAACGTGTACCGTACGACCGTCAGATGGTTGTTATAGACGCTTTGGCCAGCTGTTCGCAAACTTACGAACATATTTGCAGCAAAAATCCACATATGCCACTTTCAAAGTAATACCAACCAGTTGCGACCGACCATGTTCATCAAAATTGAAATTTGAGACGATTTCTGAGCAATGAATCTGCGGTCTATGTGTACTATATATAGCTACATCTTTGATAAACGTAAGAATATTATCGTAACATACTAACATTTCCGTTTTGTGTATTAAAAGCAAAAGGGCAGTTTTTTAGGGGCAATGGTTACTTTTATCAGCTCTAACAAATATTTATTTATTATCCAGACTACTATACTAGTAAGCTACTTCATTTTTTGCTCAGCAAACAATGCGTTATTAGGGGGTAGTGGTTATTCGCCCGGCCGTAAGTGTGTGTGTGTGTATTGGGTTAGGGTAAGGTTAGTGTGCATGTTGTATACGCGGCGTCCGGGCGAATAACGCCCACCTTATTAGGGAGGGTTAAATATTCGCGCAACTAGTACAGAATGTACGTATGCCTTACGAATTAATGATTTATGCTGACAAAAACTTCTTTAAACAGATTTCAGCAATAAATTATTTTAGCAATTAAATAAAATGTTTACTATTATATTGCACAACATGTCCAATCGATTTTTTGACACAAGTAAAAATATTGGGTGGTTATGTGCAGGTCAGGCAAGTGTAACAATTAACACAGGATTATGGCTACGGCATCCCCAGAACTAGCCTAGCCTAAGCAGCTAGGCCTAAGTAAGCCCCCCCCCCCCAACCAAGTTATATTGTGATGTAGGCCTATGTAATTGCATTATATACATGGTTCTATCATACAAGGGCTATGGTGGTGGAGGGATGTCCCAAATGCTAGCTCTTACACCGTCCCCCCCCCCAATAAATTTGCAAAAGCTGAATATTAATTTACACATGATTTCTAGGCCTAGATTACGCTGTCATAGCATGACCGATAAATCATGTCCATCCATAACGATCAACAAGGGTACGTGGTTACCCTGGGCTGGAGGATGTGGGATGTACCCCTAATTCTCCCATTGATAAATCACACAGTAATTTTGGCTTTACTATTAGTCTATTTAATTTATACCAATGTATATATACAGCTAAATTCAGCACTTAATACAGCCTAATTTAGTACTAAACATATAGACAATCAAGACAAGAACATGATATTTTGCATTATTTTTTATTACAGAAATGAACCTTGAAAACCACAAACAAATTCTATGTAGCCTTTGTAGGCTATGTGGTGGACGAGCCAAACACTCTAAAGACACAGCAATTCCAAAGTTCTGTAAAGACTATGCTGAAAGGATAAAGAAAACTTTTGAAGTAGATATTTGTAAAGATGACAATGACCAACACCCTATATATTTTTGTCATAAGTGTTACTGCAAAACATTTAAGAATAAAATTCAAGAAACTAAGAAATGGAAGCCTCATTCAAGAACTGGAGGGTGTGAAATATGTGAATTATTTCAAGTACAGGAAAGGGGTGGAAGGCCCAAAAAGTACAAAGGTTGTGGGAAAAAAAGAAAGTCTCCTGAAGAGTATCTAACTGATTTGCAAGCTGGACCTAATTTGCAATCTGACGAAAACAAATTTGAAGCAACTGACAAAGAATTCACTTGTGGTTATTGTGCTAGAACAATAAAGGAAGGCCTGGAGACACCATGTGAACATTTGTTATGCCGAGATTGCTTGTGTGAACAATTTCAGGAAAGACAGAGAATTAAATGCCCGTCATGTTCACGTTTAACAGATGCATACAGCATAAAAAACCCAAAATCATACTTTGCAACTGCAGTTTTGAGGCAACCGACAAGATGTAAATTGTGCCTGGCAACAGTTTCACTGGAGGGTCAGAGAGGTCATCAGTGCATGCCCAGTGAAATCAATGCTATGCTAGCCAGACCTTTGAATGCACCATTAACCAATTCTATGGAGAAGCTGGGAAGCCACATATTCAGGTCCAAACTCCAGCAGTCATATGATGGGCTGTCTACATCCTTCAAGACTGGAGGTCAAGTAAGTTGAGGGTGTTGTAAATTACAGGCAGCACAGTGTAAAGAGGCATCAGTTCAGTCTAAATTACACAATACTTTGAATGGTATCACCAAATAATCCAGTCTGCTGGGGGGGGGGGGGTGGCTATGGTAATGCAACTGAACTGCCTTTACCCAAAATAATGTTAATTTGTTCTGTAAAACAAAGAAAAGAGAGTTGGGCATTACCATCCCACTACCCGTGCTATAGTTGAATCCATCACACCCGAGTCATTGGTATCAAAGTCTGAGTCATGCACAACCAGGTCTCAGTTCTTGGTATCTGAGTCTTAATGGATAGCTTATGAAAATCTTCTTAAATGAACAGATGTTGAAGTGCAATATCAAGATGAAAATTTGTTTTAAATTAATGCAAGGTATCAAATTATCAGCAGTTTGATAGATTGTTGGACAAATCTGTAATCTCTCGAGTCGTCAGACTGTCTATATATGATTCCTGCACAACCAAATCCAAGTTGTTCCAAATATGAATCCAAATCTGGAATGCATCCTGTAATAAAATTTGATAATATTTTTGTAAATAAACAAACTTTAACAAATCTAATTTCTCTCCCTATAATTTAGCCACTTACAGCAGTTTACATCCCAAAGCCTAGAGTGACATCAACTACTGCATCCAAATCAACTCTACGAAAACGAACAAAACTATTAGAAGTCACACGAGACATAATCAGCCAAGGTGACGCCAAAACCCAGATGGCAGATGAAATAAAGCTGTATGATGACTTACAAGGTTCTTTGGTCAAGCTTGACAAACAGAAAGTCCTCATTCCAACCGGAGAATTTCTAGGACTTAAAGCAGATCTATGTTCCTCCTGGAAGAGGAACAGGGAGCTTAAGAGGTTTTTATTTTACTACATTTTCTACAATAATTGTTTTTTATTAATTATATACAAATTCCTCAAAAATACTAATTGACATATGTAATAGTTTAATGCATTTTATCAATTTCATTAATTACTTTCATTTCTACTTTCAAGCAACAGGGTTTAGAACATGTCACATTGAAGTTTCAGAAGTGGTCAAGTGTTCATAATAACATGACATAATAAACAACTAACAGTATTATTAAAAGTGTTGTCAGACATTTCAATCTGGGGCACTAGGGGGCACAACACTTTAGAGGGATTCAAAATAAATGTTTTCCCTATATTCGGCCAATTAGAGATCTCATCTGGTGGCACCTGGGGTCACCAAAATTTCTTAGGAGGAAGGTTCCCCCACTTGAGAATGCCCCATACAAAATTATAGTATTTATACTTTTCTATCCACAGCTGGTTGAGAAAGTATGGAGTCTTCACTGAAAGTGAAGGTAAAATGCGGCAACAACAAGACAGTATTGTCAACCAGAACCTAATAGGTGAATACCTGCCATTTTTGTTCACCAGTGAAATAGAAGGGACCACCATCCACCGCACACCATGCATGAGTGTCAGAAATCTTCAAGGCAAAATAGAGCAACAACTAGCAGGTTATGAAAGGTAAATAATTATAATATCAACAAAAGCTTCATTGATGTTCCAAAAATATGTTTCAAATAATTACTTTCAAATGTATACTTGTTTTCTACTTCAGCCTTAACTTGCTGACATCACATGGAGTCATCCCTTCTGATGAAGTATGGATAAAGATAGGTGGGGACAAAGGTGGAGGCACCTTCAAACAAATGTTTCAAGTAGGAAACACAGAAAACCCCAATGCCCCAAGGAATACAGTGGTGATCTGCATGTTTCCTGCAAGTGATTCTGTTCACAATCTTAAACTAGGATTGGAAAGATTGCGTGGCCAAGTAGCAGAATTGCAGAATTTATCATGGAGGTAATTAGCCACATTTGATATTTTGGGGGCTGTGCTAAATGGAAAATGTTTTAAAAATATATAGAGGTACATCTAATACATTGGTAAGTCATAAGAACAAATTATCTATTTTTCATGCTTTCAGAGACAAGAAATACAGAGTCTTTGCTTTCGGAGATTATGAGTATCTTTGCAAGATGTATGGAATATCTGGGGCCAGTGGTAAGCTATTGTCATGTTAATATCTTCTTATCAAGAGGTGCCTTTCAATTAAATTAAATTTTAATATATTTTAATATAATATTAAATACAACACAAATTCCATTTACTTGCAGGACGACACTGCTGCTTATGGTGTCACATCACAAAGCAAAATATGAAGCAACAGGATGTCTCACCAGAACAAACAACACCTAGATCACTTGCAACACTAAAGCATGACTTGGAATGCTACAAACAAAATGGGTCTCATCCTGCAAAAATGAAGCATTTCAATAATGTCATAGAGGAGCCAATCTTCAACATTCCACTGGAACAGGTTTGTGTCACAGTTATTGCTTAGTCAGATATTCCACTATCTTACTAGTATGTCTACTTGTAAAAATAAAAATTAATTATTGATGTATTGTGTTAATTTTAATTTTGTCATTTTACACAGGTTTGCATACCAGGACTGCACATTAGCCTGGGGGTCTTCTTGAAGCACTTTAATGCTCTTGAAAAGGCTTGCCACACCATTGATATCAAGATGGCCACAATTTTAAGTAAACCTGAGTGTGTTGACAAAGAATTCAAAGATGCTTGTCTTCATATCCAGAGGTGCCACGAGCTAGAAAACCAGGCCAAGGATCTGGATGAGACTGCAACAATTCTTGCTGAGCATCTAACCGGCCTTGATGATGATGAGAATGCCAAAGTTTATGCCACTATGATCCGTGATCACCTAGAAGAAAAAGAAAAACTTGTAAGTCATTGAACAACTAATATACCAATTAATTGTTTTGCTAAGCATAAACATTGTAGAATAACTAATAACTATTTCATGTTTTTCCATTAGCTAAAAGAAGCATCAGACCACAGGAGCAAAATTAAACTCAACATTCAACAAGGACCATTGGTAAAGTCCCTTGATGACACACTGCAGTCCATCAAAGTCCAGCGGCAGGTTTATCATGGAAGAAGCTTTGTGGGGAACCATGTACATATATGTCTGAAGGTATGTTTCTGATAATATAGTTCGATATTCACTCCTGCATAAAAAAAAATATTTATAAATTAATATCTAAAATAGTCATCTAAAACAAAATTTCATCTAACATAATTTTGTTTTAATCCACAGAAAGAAAACATTGAAAAGCTATTGACAAGAGTAGTGTCCAAAACCCAAGAGCTTTGTCCCCAACTGACTCAAGAGGCAAGTGCTGTTGCTGAAAAGTACAGGTTACTGCTTCGGTTGTTTGGAACGTGCCATCGTGACTTCAATAAGGCCTCAGTGTTTACTGACACAGATATCAAAGCTCTTGGTAGGTTATGCAATTTCCCTATTCTTAAATTGTCCATAAGCTAGATGAAAAATTGAAATTATTTTATAATTTTACCTCCTTTTTTTTTTACTTGCTTCACAGAACTCTCCATCAAGTCCTACATGGCATATTTCAGGGCTAAGTTTAGTGATGAGAGCGTGACCCCCAAGATGCACCTTCTTGAGTATCATGTGGTACCATTTATCAGGAAATGGCGTGTAGGTCTCGGCTTTCATGGAGAACAAGGTGGCGAGTCGGTACATGCACGTGTGAATGCCATCAAAAGGGACATTAGGGGTCTACCAGATGAGCTGTCCATTCTAAAGTCAGTAATGACAACCCATTGGGTTCAAACAAGGCCAGGAGCTCAGATGCAGTAGATGTTGTCATTTCAACAACAGATTCACACTTTTGGTATATTGTCCTCAAAATGTTTAATTTAATGTCTTCAGATTCTTCATAAAGGTTCCAAAGTTCCAAGGTAATTTTACCAAGAGATGATACTGTATCTGTGGAAACAGCCCAACATAAACAAAGAAGATGATTAATTTAATAAACTGTCATGTAATATCATGTATTATAAAGTATGGAATTACAGTATCTTACAATGCTTGATTCCCTCATCAAAATAATTGTTATTCTAGTTACAATTGAAGATGGCTTCACACACCTATGTATGTGGTGTGCATGGCTGGTGTACAGTGTATGTGGTGTGCATGGTTGGTGTACAGTGTATGTGGTGTGCATGGCTGGTGTACAGTAGTGTATGTGGTGTGCATGGTTGGTGTACAGTGTATGTGGTGTGCATGGCTGGTGTACGGTGTATGTGGTGTGCATGGTTGGTGTACAGTGTATGAGGTGTGCATGGCTGGTGTACAGTGTATGTGGTGTGCATGGCTGGTGTACAGTGTATATGTTTGTATGCATACGATACATTTCAATGTGCGCTAAGCGTGTGTAAATTTAGCGCCCCCCCCCCATTTCAGAAATCATGGATCCGCCACTGGTTGCTGATTAGTAATTGGCAGTCATGGTTGGGAAATAATTCCATGTCCATAATACACTACTTGTGTGTGTTACTTATCTAAAAAAATTATGTAAAGTTCAGGTGTTGTTTAGTGGCATCACGGATTGGTAATCATGGACATGGCAGCCTAACTCACAATATATGTGAGAACAGTGTATCAATTGCAGCAACTTTCAGTCAGTGAATGGGTGTGCTACTTTTCTAAAAATATTGCCTCAATGTATAAGTGGCATCACGGATTGGCTGTCACGGTCAGGAAACAATTCTAGTCTAGGCTATGCGTATAGGCCTAGCCTAGGCTATGTTACTTGCATCGCAGTTGCCATACAACAGTGATGCCGGCATCGCACTCACCATGGAATTATATGTTGTGGGGTATAATTTTGTGCCGTAAAGCAAGTATATAGCTGCTGGTTAGGTGGCCCTCGTGATAATAAGGCCCCTAACTTGCCGGCTTAATGGTACGTTGACTTATGACAAGAGTATGACAAGAGTACAATTACATTAGGCTAATAAGCTAAAACTAGTAACTAAATGCTAAACTTATGCCTACGTTAACGTTTAACTTAGGCCTAGGCTCGGTCTAGGCTATATCAGGCTAGTTTAGTTATAACTTGTGTACTGGCTAAGTTAATGTTAATTACAATAGGCCTAACGTTAGGCCCTAGCCTTAGGGCAGGCCTATTGTTATTTTCAAACTTAAATTTCTTTCTTGTTTTGCATTTTATTTCGGACAATGTACAATATATTTACTTCTAAGAACAAATATTTCATCGGTAACCGTTGCTATCCATAATCCGAATCGTCGATTTACCCATTTTTCGCTGTTGTTTTGCCTTTCGTTGTCTTGCAATTCAACATTCGCCATGCGGAATTACCACGGCTTCTGCTATCTAATTCTCCGTAGGGCCGAATTATATCAATATTCATACTTACAGTACTGCAAATACAATGCAGTAGCTTGTAAATCCTATGAATATTTATAATAAGGTAGCCTTGGTATGCATTAAATAGCAGGAGTAGGTCGCCAGAAAACTGCCTATGTTTACGTACGCATGAGTCACAATCGGGACAGTTCAAGTTCATTCCAAATGACAATGTTAGGGGTACCTCTAAAAATGCCCGTAAAAATCACACCATTCTACGTTCCACCGTAGCAAATACGACTACTATTATGAATTTGGACGTTTCTTAATCAGGATATACAAACATTATACCATTTTCTGCGTTTTAAATAGTAGAAAATTAATAATTTGACACCCCAAAGTTGCCGCGGTCGAAGAAAAACAGTTAATATTCATAAGGATTTAAACTTGCGCATGCGCACAACTGTGTTATTGCTCTGAACATATGTGACCGCAAGTGCCTCTCTCAAGATAACCTTCATCCTCTTCAACATATTCTTCTTCTCCGCCCAGTAGGTCTCAATGTGTTGTGTGTGAACCCCAGTCTGCGGGTCCACAAAGTGAAGAGTGATTCAACGTTTGGTGAATCATTCCTAGTTGTGGGATAATCCCTCCATTCGTCTGCGATGCTCCCAGGAAGAACGATCCTCTGTATTATTGGAATCAATGTGGCGGCGGTGCGGTCTGGCACAAGCTGCATATACCCCTTATATGGCTCTGTGCTGGTGTCTGCCACTCCAAAAACCCAGTGCTGACCATTGTCACGCGGGACTCTTCCTCTGTGGTGTTTCCGTTTGTGGCAAACCAAACTCTCGTCGAGGTTAACGACGACGCCAGGGCCAGTCTGATGGGATGCTGCAGCTACCACCATGATACGACATCAGTGATGTATGTAAACATCTGTGATATGGGTTTTCGTGGTAGATCTGTAGGAGTATGAAATGATAACATTATGCTAATGATATGATGATAATGTTCAAGGCCGGAGCACATTTTCAATTATGGATATATCTTTGATTATTATGCACAAATTGACCACATCGACATGAAAATAATGGACATGGTTATCTGAGCCATGGCTGTCCGAATTTTTTTGTTTTTAGCATTTTGACCAAGTAAGACATGCCATTGTTGTACTAATACGTTAAGTAAAAAATATACGGAAAAAACACGAACCTTTGCCACCCCCATTTTTCACAAAGCATGCTAAATTGCACATTTACAATATCACATATACGGTGGCCGAGAGATCAAGTGTTGAAATCAATACTCGAGTTCAATATGCAACGATTTCAACACATAAATCGAAGATGTGTTGAAATCGTTACATTTTGAAATTTGATGTGTTGAAACCGACATATGTTGAAATCAGCACATGTTTAAAACGTATTTGTCTTCCACCAATTAAAATAGTGATCTTGCTAGCATAATCGAAATACAGGCAAACAAGGTATGATGTGAGTTTAAACGAGTTTTAAGATGTGCGTATTCCAGTCGTATAGTGTGCGGGTGTCGGCAAATCATGACGACGATACAAAACTAGGTCACGACAGTCGAGTTGAGTTGCAACTTGTAAAGTCGTATAGTGTGCGGCTAGCTTAACATCAAAATTGGACTCGAGTTGTATGTTTGCAGCAGAAATTGGACAAATTTACTAAAACAACAGGCAAAAGTTTTTGTAAGCCTTGAAGAATTGACTGAAAATTGCAACGCCCTCAAAGCTGTGGCGTCCACAGGGGTGGTTTTTAAAGTCAAAATTATGATGTCATGAGATCTGAACATTTTTTGGGTGAGCGAACTTTTTAAGTCCTGAAGGGTGTGTTTTAATACGGTATTCTATGTTCATCTCTGGGTGTGTACAACACGAATAAATGCGATTACGTAATCGGGAAGGAGGAGCAGCACCCAGGAAGGGTGAATTATCATTAACCGCCTCCCACTCATTAGTGTGCATGTCAGCAGCACAACAAACATTTGGGAAATATATGTGACAAGTATGGGCTTAATCAAGGTAGCCTTCAATGATGTCGTTGTCTACAATCGATCTTTGGGAAATGTTGTAAACATGCCCCATTTCCAACTGTTGCCATCACAACAATTTAAACAAACAAACACCGACTGTTCAAATAAACGAATACATAAACCGGAAAAAATATTTTGTTTATCTTTTTTCCAGTCACAAAAGACAGCCACTGATCCACATTACCATTCCTTTGATAAAAAACATTACAAATAGTCGAAAACACCACCAATGGCTTTTAAAATTAAAACAGTTTGAATTTTGTTCGCCAAATTGAAATATTTGACTTCTGTGACAGATTATTGGAAGAGGAAAACATTTTAGTCTTTTGATCTGGAGCGAAACTTGTTAGAAGGGCTTGAATGTTGTATCTTTTGTTAATAACCATATCACAAGTTAATGTATTTCTTTGTTTAAACACATTAGTACTTTAAGCACCGCCACTCATTATAGTGTGCCTGTCAGCAGCACCGAAACCATTAGCTTCTAGCACTAAGTATGGACAACACAGGTGACAAGTATGAGCTAACATTGGCGAATCGCCCGCTTATGAATGTAGGCCAATGGGCGCAAACTGGGGAAGTGGTCGTCTAAGGGGTGTCCCCCTCCCCTTTGAGGATTTTTGAATAATGAAGGGTGCTTAGATGCAAAATAGTGAGATGTTTTGTAACTTTCTAAATCAATTTAACATTTAAAGAAGTTTCCATTCCATTAGGCTCAATATTTACATTTCTTGGATTTTATTTTCTATAATTAAGGGATTTAAGGCTGCTTAGAAGCAAAATCAATAACTAGTATACAAATAATGAATGTTTATGAGTTATGAAAATATTCGTACTGAATGAAAAAAACATTCATTAATCGGTTTATATAACACATAGGTAGATTTTTTAATTTTCTTTGTCATTTGGTTGGAGGATAATAGACTGAGGATATGACAAAATATAGCCAGAGTGCAATACAACGGATCGCATAGAACCCAAAATACACGGTGAATAGAGAACCAAATTGCACGGTTGATGACGTAGGCGTTCACTAGATTAGTCATGTGACCAACAATCCTCCAATCAAATGAGGAGGATTTAATCGGGTGCTATATCAGGTATATAATATTATATTATAATAAGTTATTCCTTTACGGAAAGTAGTGCATTTATTCTGACCTTGCATTCAGCTCTTGAGGTTCAGCTCTTGCATTCGCCTCTGATGTACATTGCAAATCATTACTTTTTGGCCGTTGGGTGGTTGGCCGTTGGGTTTCCTTGGCCTGTTTTTTCGGGTGGTGGTTTGGGAGTTTGTTGGGGGCCGGTGGTTTTG
>JAODAF010035682.1:0-11835 GCA_027574765.1 Molpadia intermedia
AACCGCCTTCATCAATAATGTTTATTCTTTTGACCTTATCCGGATTACCTTTCCATATAAAATTAAAAAAATCTAATTTTCAACGTTTTTAATAAAACTCTCGGGTGGGTTTGGCAAGACCAGAAAAAGGTATATTAACTGGGAAAGTGCATAAGTTTTAACAATAACATCTCGACCCACAGGCGTTGAGACGAGAGAGTTTAGGCTGATAATTTAGATTAAATAAACCCCCATGGTTATGAACATAAGGGCCAAGAGGAAATAACTTCGTTTTTTCAATATATACGATCAGGCAAGAAGCATTCTAAAAAAACAACTTTAAGGCATGATACGAAAGGCTTCGTCAAGTGACTTATTGTATTTCACTCATCTTAATGGTTGCTTAATATGACGTAATTTACAGTCAATCTTAATCAGTTAGTGAATTAATCTACTGCATACGTGACTATACTGTATACTTTTACAGTAAATTTAAATTATAGAAATTTATAACTAGTGTATAGCGCAAATTATTATAATTGTGCCTTCATACACATATATATTATAGATACATTTCCTAACACCTGTAATGTAATGATTGTATAACAAAACTTATTAACTAAGTTAATAGTTTTATTTAATATTTTGTTAAAGTGAGTCAAATATTTAAACAACAACTGTTCCACTTCTATCATGTGAATTCTATTACACAAGAACTCTCATTAAACTGTTCTTTTCACTATATAACATGGTCGTGTGCCACGCAACTCTCATTGTGATGTACCGTATACTACACATGATTTTGTACACTTGTTATTAGCTGGATGATCGTGCAAATTTAGCTAAAACATACAAAGCTTTCCTACTTCATTGATTCACGAATAAGACTTACAAATTATTTGAGTCATTTAGCTCGGGTTCTGTTAATTATTAATTCACATCGACATTCGTATAACTTCAATGATTCAAATGCTAATGCTAAGTCTTCTGTACATATTATTCATTTCCACTAACTTGTGTTTCGCAAAAAACAATTTAGCTATTCATTATGTAGATATTATAAAATACATACAGAATGATGCAGCGGAGAGACACGCTGATATGCAATAATAAACTACAAAGCAAATACAGCCAAGTACAGTTAACTAATTAGTTGTGCAACAATGCGACGCTTAATTCGTGTATATGGACTGATAACAAAGTTCATCTCGTGAAGCTATCAATGGAGGACGGTTGCCATGGTGACTGGATACACGGTTTCCGTGAGAACGTTTGTCAATATATACGTATTTGTATTTTAGTATGTTGAAGGTCACGCGATAGATGATTCGGTACACCCAGATGTTGCATGTTTTAGACACCAATCGATCGCTTCGTGCAAATTTTCATGCGATCTTGTTTTATTAAAAGTGCAGACGTGGAAAGGCTGAAGCTCTTGTAACATCACTTTTTCGAGTTTCCTGCAACAAAATTCTTATATACTTTATTATAGGCATACAACGTGACGGAAGATTTGCATTGCTTTGTGTTTTAGGATATATTCCTTGGGGATAATAATCATGGATACGATTGGAATATCAGTGTTGTAGGATAAGATGTATTTTGGGGTTATTGTTGTTGTAAATATGATGGTTATGGAAACGAACTAGGGCTTTCTGGGCATAACGAAAAATGGGCTGGCAAACAGAACGGTTTCCTGTCACGCCTGACGACGAATTGTTATGCGGAATATGCCAAGGAGTGTTACAAGATGCCGCTGCGACGCCGTGTGGACATACTTTTTGCATAATTTGTCTCAAGACTTGGCTAGAAAAAGCTACATGTAAAGTGTGCCCTCACTGTCGTACTAGCATGAAAGGACGTGACGTCATACCAGTTTACTCCTTACGTCAAGTTGTGAATAAAATGTGCATATATTGCGAAAACAGAGATCGTGGGTGCACTTTTATATCACGTCTAGAGGACGTTACACGGCATGCTGGGTATTGTGGCTACGCATTTCAAAAGTGTGACCGGTGCAATCTGACCGTCAACCGCAGAGATTTACCTGTACATCGCGATGTTTGCCAAAACGAAACCGAGTATATGGAAAAGAAGATTGACCCCCAAAACGAGATGTTAGAAAAAAGAATCAGTATTCTAGAAATTCAACTGAAACACACTAAAAAGAAATTGGAGCTTTGTGAAGCGGACAATAGAAAACTAAAAAGAGAATTATTGGCAGCGAAAGTCGATATTAGAAGTCTTTCAAGTAAAATTGATATCAGTTGGGGTAAGAGAGTTTCTCCATTAGATCTATCTCTGAGAGTGACGCATTTTGACGATGTGTCCCCACAAAAGATATCAGAGCTGTCTTTGCTGATTACGTCATCCCTGCGTGTAAAGCCGCTACATATCAACGTAGATCAAGTTTTTGTGCGCATTAAGCATCATTATGAGAAGTACGCACGATGCGGGACTTGCTACGAATATGACGTACATATGCTAATAGCCACGGCTTACGCTAGCAATTGGTTTTCCGGTGAACAGCGGGTCCTTCTACACCACTGGTTAGAAAACATCGCTAGATATCGGAGATACACCAACCTGCAATCGGAGATCCAATATGGCCTCTCGGTTACACTCAAGTAGGAGGATATATCATCGAACTAAACTACAAATTCCATAGAACTAGAAATTAAAATGGAATTAGTTCCGAGGAAGTTGTAAACTGTCTTTCTTCAACGGGATCAAAGATACATGTGTATATAGAGGCTGATTAATCAGTTATGGAATCGTTGTACTATGTCGCAACGAGGAGACTATATGTCATCATATAGGGCCTAGGCTATGAAGACATGACGGACTCCTATATATAAGCAGTGTATCTCGTTGAAACTTAAAGCTACTGCTAACAGAGTTTATTTGGACATGTAATTCATGACAAAATCAATTCAAAACATTTGATGATTCGGAATTTCACAAGTGGGGATCTGATATTTCCCTCTTCCCGCCGCACTCTGGCATGTGGCGCCATTTGTAAAATAATGATTTACGTTAATTATTTCGATATAATGAAATATATTTAACATAGGCCTATCATTGCCATTAAAATGTACTTGTTAACATTTAACATGAAACATTATTATATTATTTTTAAATAAGTAAGATCTCAAGAAAGAAGCATTTACATAACATATAATGAGGAAATATAACATTATTTATGGAATTATTTCATTATATCTAAATAATTAACGTAAATCATTATTTTACAAATGGCGCCTCATACTTCAAAGATGTTAACTGAACCTGTGGTTGGAAGAGCAACGAACGAAAACCGGAAGTGATATTCCCAATGCTCGCAGACGATTTTCTATCGGAATGCCAAGAAGATTGACAAACTTTCGGCAAATATTCGTGGACTTCGGATTTCAGTAGAAGGGCGGTGGAACATAATTTAACATAGGTAATGTCCATATTACGATTGCAATATTGAAATTCAGTCTATGAGGTTTCAATATGAAAGTCATAATTGATGTAATCCTCAAATACGAGGCGGGTCAAATGCGATATAGTTTCACATTGCCTTCGATCTTCAGAAAGCTGGCTTTTTAGTTCATCACTAGAGTTCCGTAATGTAGCCATGGTTTTCATGTCATAAAATAAACATTTATAATATGCAGTTACTAAAATAATCAAAATTCAGTCGTTTAATTCCATACTAGTAATCATTTAGCTATAATGTAAGCCCTGGTGTTCATATCATAAAATAAACATTTATAATATGCAGTTAATAAAAGAATCCAAATTCAGTTGTTTAATTCCACACTGGTAATCATTTAGCAATGTAGCCTTGGTTTTACTGTCATAACATAAACATTTATTATATGCAGTTACTAAAAAAAAATCAAAATTCAGTCTTTAATTCTATACTAGACATCTTTAAAACAATTTGTGATGTGACATTTTTATAGATTCACAAACATTTATACACAATATCATTAAAGTGTTACTTTTTCCTCTGGAGACATGAAGGAGGTGAGATTAGCATTGGTTGGTAAAGGGATGTGCGGTGATCGGGTGGTGGGGGTCAGGATGTAGAAAATGTTCCTAGTTTCAGAATATCCAAACATCAAAGTACTGATGTTACTTTGCAAATACTGTCATAACAGTACATACAGTATGTCAGTAGTAATTATGACTAGGATAAAGCCACATTATTGGGTGGAAAGCATATATAGGACCTGTCATCAACATCAAACATCAAGCAGCTACCTGCAAGATCCGTTGCAAGTGCTACATGGATGGATTCACCAACCCTCCTACATCTCTTAATGTGTGTAATTTTGGCACCACTCTGACGATCATGGAAATCATCTGGATTTACTAATTCAATTTCCTTATACAAAATCACACATGCAGCATGAATACACAGAATCTTCACCAGCTCGCCTACTCGTCCATTTGGTAGGAAAATATTCTGTCATTCTTTACTCCGCAGAAAAATAAACACAGTTGTTATAACTTAATTCGCTGTATGACACTACATCATGGAGGTCATCATAGCCACTATTACCCAATGCAGTTTGTTCTGTTTGTGTTAAGTTAACTAAAGTGCCAGCACCATGTAATTACCTATGCTTTCTGTAGACTTACTCTTTCTTGACACTGTCAAGTTACTGCAGAAGTGTTGGACTCTATCAGATGTTGGATATCTTATCCTAAAAAAATGCCCTCACTATAAAAAATGTTTACATGGCTTGCATCATAATACCCCTATTACCCTGTAGAAGTTTCTTTATCTTGCCATTTGCAGATTCAAGAGGAAAGCAGGAATGTGTCCATAAAGGCCCCCACATTTTAACACTTTTGGCTAGATGTATAAGACTGCAGGTACTATCCCCATAGAGTAACTGCATTTTAATAACAAAATTATATAAGAGTGCATCAGCCATGTTGATGTCTTCTCTTGATCCCGACTTTTGCAGCAAGGGCTAAACTGCTTCTACAAAGTTAACAAAATGTACTACATATTGACGGTCTATCACCCATTGAATAACTTGTAAGCAATAAAAAAAAGTAGCCAGAAGTACCACTCGCTTGCCTTGGTCTAGGCATACGAGGAATGAATGAAGGAGTTTTAACATCAGATGGCATCAGATGATTGTAGAGTATCAGATACATGAGATAAATAATACTTTAAAATCCATAATTTATGTAACTGCATGATCATCATATAATGCTCTCATAATACAGTGATGATCAGACTCAAATACTGTACATACCACGATAATGATAGCTGATTGTTCAAAGTAAAACCCAAACTGCTTCTGTAAAGTTCATTTCTGCCAAAAGATGTACCTCTTGCCATCTATCTTGGTTATATATTGTTTAGTTTGTGCTTGTGTTTGGATGTGGGGGATGTTATCTATTTCTAAGTACCATCTTGAAGGGTCCTACAGACTCACCTTGAAAACTTTGAGCTATCCATTTCTGGTATCGATTTAATTATTTCTGCCAAATAATGTACCTCTTGCCAACTATCTGGATTATATATTGTTTAGTTTGTGTTGGGGTAGGGGTCATTTTCTAAATACCTCTTAAAGGGTCCTACAGACTCACCATGAAAACATTGAGCCATCCATGTCTGGTATCGGTTTAATTATTTCTGCCCAATAATGTACCTCTTGCCAGCTATATTGGATATATATATATTGTTTAGTTTGTGTGTGTGTTTGGGTTTGACACATCTTGAACGTATTTAATCGGCCATTTCTGGTACCAGTATCATTATTTCTACCTTGGATTTGTGTTCGTGTAAGTGTGGTATGTTCATTTTTTTGGTTTTGAGTGTGTCGGGTGGGGGTGTATTGAACAAGGCTTTCATTTGATAAGGACTAAGACTTAATATATTTAACTATGTTTTATTGATGGGTGCATGGTGCAGGTATTTTAAACAAACCCATTTTAGTTTAATAAGTACTAACATATTGGCCTAATTTATTTTTGTTTCCTTTTAAAATAATTGTCAATATACAGTATGTTACGTACAGTATTTCATTTCTTTCATGTCATCTTTTCTGAGACCAATAATTTCTATAAACCCCTTTTGTGTAAATCTGGTGAACTAATATTTGAACATGCAAGAACACACATCAATGGAACCCAGTTCGTAAACCTAGTTGAGAAACCCAGTTTGAAAAACCTATTTGGACAAAAACCCAATTGGAAAACCCAGTTACAGTTTATAATGCCGCGACAATTATTGTCGACAAACATCACACCCCGTGTTTGCCGACGCTCCCACAAAGTTCCCCGTTACCCAGTGTATGTCCTAAATGTCCTTTCAAGTTAACGACATTATTCTCAGTGCGTTTTAATACATTTCGACCAGGCGTTAACTGCAAACCTTTAGGCTCTTTTTATTGGCCACGTTGGAAAGTTGAACACTGAGAAGAATCGAATATAATTAGTTAGTATAATGTACATTCGGTATATTCATAGTTTTAAACTGTTGACGCGTACGCGGTCTATGTGGTTACTTTGCCTCATATACGATATGGTATCTCCCGATTGTACATCTGTATTTGCAAATCACGTGTCTCTTGTTACCGTTTTTTTAGGTAAAAATTTGTATCTCCCTACTCATGCACCTTTTCCAGAAGTGTTAAGAAGCGACCAACATGTTCTGTACTTCGGTGGTGGGCAATTGAAGTTACGGTGGATTTTGTGGCATCCAATTATCCATGATTGAATAGCAATGGAATATCGAATGGTCGTGGGCATGTGCATAACTCGTAATCTGCGTCATAAACGCTTTTGGTTGAAGTACTCCATACCTCAGCCAGCTTCATTTGTGATATATATTACATTATAGAAAATATATGGTGTTCGTTTGCTAAAAGTCACGTGTATATTTCACCGCTTGGCTGACTATATATTTACAATAAATTCACCCATTTTATTTATTTTCCTCAGCTCACAGATATATCAAGATGCATATACAACCAGTATTAATTCCGTCTCGTCACCCACCTACGAAGCTGGTATGATATAAATAACACCGAAATAAAGGGAGCTATTGGAGCTAAGGATTGGGAATCGGTAGGCGGGGTAGAGTTTATTAAGCTTTTAAATACTCTCCCGCTTCGACGGGTAGCTTCATAGCAGTATATACCCATAAATCTACTATGGGGATACACCTTCAGTTATGTACATTTTGTTAAATCTATGTCAGTTCCGCTATGCTTGCTCTTACATGTGAATTGTGTAAATTATTACGATAGGTTTAACAAACACCACTGTGCCCATTATTTTCGTATTCATTATTTTTTGGTTACAGTACCATATTGCACGACGACACTGAATGACATTTTTTCAGATGAATGCGAAATGCAGGTACCGTACATAACATGTTCCTGTTTTATTTTGCAAATTTAAGCGTTATTTATTGCAACAAGTACTTTCTAGTAACACGGTAATTATCAAAGATAATAATTGTGTTTATTTCAAAACTATTTATGTTAAAACGCATTTCTATCATTTTCAATTCAAATATGAACAATATACTTTATTTCTCAGGATGCACCAAACGTGGGACAACCCCCCTAATACTTATATGACGGTGTTATAAAAATCCGGTTTGGTACCAAGCTCGATGTAATTCTTTACGGATCTGGACTATATTTGGAAGCGATATTTTACAGATTCGCTTTTATACTGAAGTGAAATTGTGCAACATTTTACTACATATAATTGCTTAGTAGCATTTATATTTATTTTCAAATATGTCGCGTGTGTAATGTAAATATTTGCAATAAATGTATTGGTAAATGGGGAGTGGGTAAAAACTATAGGTAAAAAAATAGGGGTATCAGTAGGTGTTGGTGTCCCGGCTTACATTGTGATATTTATTAACGAAGTACTAACAACTTTCATTTAGGTTACCCTGTTATGGATTACATTATATAATATTTTTTGTAGAGCACAATCAACTTAGAAAACAGTAATTATTAACTTGACAAGCACTATGTTGGTTCCTCCTGATAATGCAATGTGACTTGAGTCATTAAAAACATTTGAGTAGTGTTTTTTTATTGTAGCTGTATACACAAGTTTAATGCATATTGAATAAAAATGCATTTTATTATGTAGTATATAAGTATTATATACGTATTGCTATTGAACTATATTTAATTTTAGTATACTAAAGAAGTTACCTTAAATTACCGTACTGCAAATAATACAAAAGGTTGCATGCTTGTGTAAATGATTCACCTATTTTTTATGACCCATTTATATTGTGATTCTTTAATCTCTAAGAAGGTTTAAGTATATTTAATAAGCATTTTGTAATTGCAATTTGTATTGATATTCACCCTATATACATGTATTGTATTAGTGCACACAATTTGTATGACTTGTATCATGGGCGATATTACGGGTTACATTACAATCGCAGAATTTTATGCTTAAAGTATTTGACATCTGACCTTGTGACCTTTGACATTTATATGCAAATTAATGTCAGTAATTGTTAGAATATATTGTACCAATGGTGACTGTAAAAGTTTCATGCAAATCCAAGTTTTACACAAAGAAATGTGGTCAAACATGTGATTTTACCACAAATGTTTATATGCGTTACGGTCAGATATGTAACAAAAATATTCAAATTACCCTCATTTGAGTAATCACACATATACTAATATTACGACAGACAATGATTTATACTTGTATATTACGGTACTGTATATATCGTTGTGACAAACGTCACTTAGTAGTACATATTGCCAAATATTCTAGCATTATACCCGATCACTATTAGTTTTCTGCAATAAGTGGGAACATAGAACGTGTCATGTGCCTTCATAAACGACAGTGTGGCTGAGTAACTACCGTTCATTTTACACAACAGATTCCTGTATATGTGTACATATGTATTATGCTGTATATTATTACGATAGGTCTGGTAAGGAAGAGATCATAGAAAAAAACATACCTAAATATATACATAGATTAGTTGTATAAAACAGTCATTTTGAAATGTTTGGGGTCGAAACTACAACAATAGTATACTGCTGTCTGTGACTTTCGAAAACTGTAGTACCAATGTCACTCTGCTTAATGTTAATGCTCCAAAATTTTAAGGGTATGTTTTATGTTATATTTTTATTGCGATATGATCAGAATAGAAACATATCGTCACAGCAAGAAGTTGTACCTTAATCTTTTCTTACCGAAAGTTTCATATGTGATGGATCAATAACAGTGCCAAATAAATCTTATCAAGCTTCGTCACATATATTAATGTAAATAATGGTGGTGTCTAGAGTGCCCGGTAGGGTGTCATAGTCGATGTTGATATGTTTCGGAAATTAGACAGAATGTAGAAATTGAATGGCGTCATACAACATAAGAACCATCATTTTACTAATTCTGTTGAGAGTGGAAAGATCTCCATCTGCCATACTATTCATAAATGGGATATCAACAATCTCCCACTTTTTAGAGATTCACTAACTGTGTGTTGTCTTGTTTAGGATTTTCATTTTAAGATTTTATGAAGTTATATTCTAATTTCCCCATAGGTGGACACATAGCATCATCATAGACATATAGCTAATCACCTTTTAGAAACATGACTATAATGCTATATTTTGACTATCCTAGATATGTTCCTTTTTTATCATAGTTTTGCCTTTCCCTTAAACAGAACATACTTCCTTGTATATTTTTATATTTTTTATGAACCATAATATAGCCCAGAAATGACGTAGTGTAATACATACAATAGTTTTACTTTCGTTAGTAAGAAAACAATACGTCTCTCCACAATTTTGTTTATAACATTGTTAATTAACTACAAAAGGGTTGTTTGATATTCTAACTTTCCTCGTTTTTATCAAAGACATATCCTGATTCAACGTTTAGTACACCATCAAATGAATTTTGGATCTTGTTGATCAGAATATAACTACAGCTAATTATGTATCTCGTTGTTACAACTCTGTTCCTGAATATGATTTTACTAGAATCTTCTTTCGGTAAGTTTCAATGGCTCTAATTTGTACAAATAATGTCTGACATTCGGCAACACTGCGTTTTCACATGAAAACTGGTTAACTGGTTATGTTGTGGAGAGTATGTCGTGTCAAGGGCAGTGCAACCTGGTCGATGGTGGCCGGATTAACATTGATTGCGACCATGTATAGTAACATATCATAGCAATTGTACACAATGAATGCTAAAGAAACAGCGATTCGGGATATATTAAAGCTCTTCCACATATATAAAACTTATATATTCCCAACGGAATATTTTAAAATTAATCATACGTAGCACGTAGTGGCACATGGCAAATTTTAGATAGTTGAATGTTTCTTAAACAAGTCAGCCATTGATGTCCTGCGTAAGGCATTACTATCTAGTTCATGTCTATGAATAATCCGTAGTTAATTCATCATTTGCATACTGCATGTTTCAGGTGTCACCAAAAACTAACGTGATGCGGATTAAAGGATTGTATCTTTAATCACCTCATATAACGATAATGTGATAAATCTTCCGTTTTATCTCTTACATCGTCCAGGGTTCTTAGATGTAGGGTATGAATACATTGCTGTAATTGGAAAGAACGTCACGTTTGTTAATACCATTGATAGACCACGGATGTTGCATTTGATATTCCGGAAGGAAGAGCAAGATCTTATTCAAATGAAGCCGTTGGAAATAAGTAAAACGTATAGAAATATAATTATAGCAATTGATCACGAAGGAAGAACTTACAGTCTTACTGTAAGTAATGTGTCATTTCGAGATGCTGGACATTATTCAAGTATTGTTTACTTCGAAAGTGGCGGTGCTGATACAAAACAATTCTTTTTTAAAGTTCAAGGTGAGTGATGTGGTCAATTACTGCTATGATGTATATATATACATATTTAGTTTAGTTTATCTATGTTGATAAACAAGTGAAAGCATATTAAATAAATCACATTTAACCCATGAAACCGCCAATAAATGCAGCACCATTGTATGTTACTTAAAACACAAACATTATATCTCAATCTCAATCTTCTTTTAATAGGTTACCCTTGGATCGTTCACTACAATGAATCGAGCAAAGAGGGAGAGAGGTTAATGGCACAATGTTGCGTTGATCTGTCTACATCATTCATCGAACCAGTCTTCATTTGGTCCCCTGGACGATAACCATTCCTTTTTTGACAATAAATACGTCGATTATATGTCATATGTTATGTCATATGATAACATAACCTCATTTTGTGAATACATTGTATTTGAGAGTCATCGACAATACAATAATATGCCACTACAATGTTTAGTATCAAACAGAAACAACCTTACAGATTCAGCGATTTTGAATGTGAAGTGTGAGTAGACAAACAGTTAATGCGTAAACCCGGTTGGAATGGAAACGCTATAGTACACGTATGATAATGGGCTGTAGACGTTTTAATCTGTTATTCCGTAACTACAATTTTATTACTTTGGTTTTAATTGTTTTATAGACAATCTAAATACGGCTTGGCTTTTTGATGATATGTTTTAGCAACAGCTTTTGCTCCACAATGTCGTCATGAATTTCTACAGTCCAGCGCTCGTGCCATCCATTCACTAGTAATTAATGATATGATATTTGACTGCATGTACTTCAACTATTTTTATATTGTAATTCCTAGTAATTCGACTTTTAGCCTTATATTAATATAATGTTGTATTTTCAATTATTAGATCCAGCCATCGTCACGATAAGCCTACCAAACCCTCCACCTAAGGAACATAGTGACTTTGAAATTACATGCACATACAATGGAAACCCGAAGCCGAATGCGACACTAAAACGATTGCAAT
>JAODAF010035793.1:0-11833 GCA_027574765.1 Molpadia intermedia
AGATACATATTTTTGTAATGTTGTTAAAATCTGGTTTTTGTTTTTGGGTTTCTTGTAGTGGTGGTTGTTTTGGGGGGGGGGGTTCCTTGGTTGTTTTGTACTGTGATTGACCGGTTTTGGCCTTTTTGTCAAGTAAAAAGCACAATTCTGCCTTTGAAGGACCAGGTACTGGAGCTATATTTTGTGCTGGGGCAGTGCCAATAGGGTCAACCTGTTTATTTTGCCTTCTTTCCACTACCCCAGCCATCATGGGATACACAAAGTCATAGGTTTTCTTTTCTTTGAATTTTTGAGTACGCCTTCCTATATTGTGACTCTCCTTTCATAGCAGAACCAGCTCTAGGTTTTTGTATAACAGCCTGAGACCGACCTACGTTATGATTATGATCAAGGGCTGCCAACTTCAGCCTAACAGCCATGTGATGGAAGTCAAACTCTAGGAGCATACTTTAAAATAACATTATGAAATACTTCCAGAGCACCAGTATGCATGAACTCTGCCAAATATTTAAGGTCATTTAGTAACCGCTTATTGAGCAATACTTTTATCAAAGCATTATACTCAGGTGACCCTTCTATTAGCCATATCTTGCGGCGGTTTACTGCTGGATCAGGAGGTGGGTGACGCCATTCTTTGAAACGTGTAAACTTGTCGTCATCATGCCATGTTTCCCTGTCACATGGTGAGTAAGTGACATCCACATCTCAACTAACAGTTTGGGATCCTTCTCACAATTTCTGCTGCACCACCATACGTGATTACTAATGGATTTCATCCAAGCCTCAAAGTTTTGAGCTAATATTATTAACTAGATGGAATACATCAAAATTGTGTTTAACACTACTATATTTTTCTCTCATAATTTTGCGAACACTTAGGCCTACATGTTTGTCATTGAAGACCCTATCAAAACAACAATCAAAACCTACAACCTCCATTTTCACAGATGAGCCTGTCTGTGAAACTTACATAAGTTCAAAGTCCAAGACTTTCTCAGATTCTATGTCTATCAAAGAGTAGCTACAATGCTTTGCAGAATAACCCGATGAATCGCAACGCCCATCGCCTACTAGATTTAGTGCTTGCATTAACCTCTGGAATGAGGTAATCCTGCTGAACTGTAAAAAAACTGTGGATGAAAAAAAGCTTCAAGTTTAAAAAGCTTGCAAATGTAGCTACTCTTTGATAGGTCAGTCCAGAATACATAATAGATATATGCAGCTGTCAACAAATTGCCAACAGGCATCTTACCTTCCAAAGGCTGAGATGACCACTTCATAACTTTATGACCAGATATACAAGTCAGGGTCACCAATAATCCAGTACCGACTTTTTTACAGTCTACAACATTGCAATAGCACTCTTCACATTTTATTCGGTAGAAAAGTCTCTCCAAAGATGAGTCAAACACAATATACTTATCTTCACTGACTACCTTCTTGGGGAAAGAAACTTCCGTATAGAATTCCTCTGGTATGACAGGTGGTAGTTTCTCTTCTTTATCCGGTGTATAGGAAGGGTCATCTTCAGTGTGCCTCACTTCTTGTTCTTCGGATGTGGCATTGATAAAGTTTCAGAGGGAGGTAGAAGGGAGGGTAGTAGTGGTACAACAGAGAATTCTAGTTCTTGTTTGACTGGTGGTTTTGTACAATATGCATGGTCCCTTAAACATGCTGTCATATTTGCAGAAGGACCAGGTCCAACAGTCTGGCACTCTACACTGGCTTTTGTATACGTGTCCGTCTGTGTGGCAATATGGCATAGGTTGATGGGCAGTGTCTGAAATAAAGAAGATGTTTAAGAAGTTAATTTTCCCTAAGGTTTTCCCACAGTTCATAGTAAACTCCACCTTTTTGGGATCGAGTAAACATTGTAGTTATTTATATCTTATTATAATCACTCCCTTTCCTATTTAAGACCACCTGTATATTTTATTAAGCTTTATGTCATTTCACTCTAGCTTGGAGTGTGATACAATATACCGTAAAGATTGATCATAAAGCAGAACATGCCAATCCATTCAAACTTATTTATTTATTTGGCCGTTGGAAAATATTGAAGTTCCAAACATTTCCCTAAACCAATTGTTATGAGACTATATCATCTAGGATTGTTTCCATTAATCATAAAAGTTTTAACAAATGTCTTGAAAAATTATTACAGCAAACGCCGAGTAAACTTCCACACAAAAAAATCTGGACTAATTCCTCCCTTGATAGTTTGCACAGGTTACCCGACAGGTCACTTACCCGGTTCCGAAATTAGTACCCCAACATCCCAGGTACATAAGCGGCTGTGCTTCAAAAGCCCGCCATCCAAGTTAAAGGACTCCGTTTACGTCAATATGCAGATTGTGTATTCCTACCCTAACATTGAAGTGTAAGTTTCTAGTATAGCCTAACATTGACTTCTAACACTAAATATTAACCTATACCGACAACAAAATAAAAATTGACTAAAATTGACTAATCTTTAGCCTACTATTGACATGTAACACCAAGTATTAACTTGAATGGGGTTTTTTTAGTATCGGGAAGTAGGCGTACGTCGTTGCGGGGGTGGATTTCCGTCGGGTATCCGGGAACCCGACTATTTGTAACCCAAGCACTGTAGTTTAAAACTTTGAAGAGTCCTAGCTAGCAGCATCACAAAATGTAACATATGTACAGTAATCTGTGAATGTATATGTGAGTGCCAGATGGGTATATAGAACTACATTATAGCTTTTTCATAAACTAGATTATTTTATTTATTCTCCTTCAAATGTATATATGTCAAACTTGTGCCTTCGGTAAAGATTATAATGGATTATGTGACAATAAATGCTGCGACCCCATAATTAAGCTGGGACACCTTTTATTTCACTAATTCTACTAATTTAAACAGAAACACCTATTTATAAGAATTGCTTATTTTAAAAGGATTTAAAAAAGACCAGAATCCAAAAGGAAGCAAATTAAAGTTATTGCTTATTTGCTTGAATGGGTGGGGGCAATTCTTCAGCACTGGGAATTATTTGGTAAGGCTTTTTGGTATTCACATTCAGTAGCATGCGAACAAATGCCAACATATTAGTGCTCTTCATCAGTCTTACTTGGAATACCATTTATAACATAAACATTATGGTAGAACTAAAGCAGTGTAGATTAAAACAGTTGAAAAATGAAACTAATGCTCACTTGGTAACTTCTGAGCAGATTTCCCTTCAATATACATTTTGAAGAAGTTCTTCACCTCATCCTCTTCATTTGTTTTCCATTGGACATACTTTCTCCCTGAATAAAAAAGACAAGTTCATGAGAGGTAATAAATAAAAAATAATAATATTATTATCAGTAATAAGACCCATATCTTCTAAATTTCAGCAAGCCATGAGTATTATGTAATGATTTATTTTGGCCATTCCTGTAGTAGTACAGTACCAGACTTGTAGTGTGAGTACAAGTACATGGTTCCGAGTATGAGTACAAGTACATGGTTCCAAGTATGAGTACCTGATTTTAAATTTGATGAGTACGAGTGCAAAGCCATGAGTACGAGTACAATCCCATGAGTATGAGTACAAGCCCAATCGAGTACAAGTATGTAATGTAATGGGAAATGGGATGGTCTACATTTTGATGAGTAAAATCATCAGTGCTTGTATACCAGAGGTAGGGGTGTAGGAACATGCCAAAGAGTGGGGGCACTTTTCATTGTCAAAGGGACACTTTTTCAACAATAATTTTCAGACCAGAAAGCCAACACAGGCTTTGTGATTCCTTGCCTCCAGAGCAGATTTTTCATCAAATTTTCCATGTGAGCACTCTTGAGTCAACCCCATTACAATGTTTCAGACCTTAATCCTGCTGACCTCAAATTACATTTTACCCCTAAGAAAATCAATAGGGTTCATCTACTCACTTTGAGCAACCTACATACCATGAATGAGAACAATCCACAATAGCACTAATGAGGTGTGGCCTTGGTCTTAAAATTAGGTTTGAGTTAACGGTAATGCATGCACAAAAAAGATTGTTCACTATCTATGAGGATTTTTGCAACCACCCCATTACAAATTTATGAACTAAATTTAAATGCGGTTAATTAAATGTCATAGCAAATTCTCAAATATCTGTGAACAAAAAAACTGGGTAACATGACTGACTACTCTGGTTGGTACTTGGATATAAGCTCTATAAAAACACTAGGCCAAAGGCAACACTAGCAGGTACCTTTCTTCTCAGGGCATTCTTGTATTATGATGCAGAGGATTGATTGGGATGGTGGGGAGGGTGTTAGTGGTTGTGCTGAATTAATAATTTCCTTAGGAAAATTACATGAAGTAGGGTGATATTTGGCTTAAATGTCAGCTAGAGGTGACCTCAAAACTCTGTCGCTCAACTTACAGGTGATTGATTATTGTTTGACTAAATACAGTAATTTTGAGCCTAACCACATAATAGTGTGCTGCCATTGATTAGTAGTATGCTTGTGGATGACTCAACGTTAACAACTCCAAAGACTATGCCCCACAGTTTAATTTAATCTGTACAAACAATAAAGTAGTTTTGTCGTTTATGTTCTGTACGTAGTACACCGGTACCACCACGATGTTGCCAAAAATTTTCAGCTGCAATTTGTTCCTCTCTAAAATCTCTAAAATGTCCAGCCTATTACACAATCAATGGTGGCACAATGTATGTATGTAGGCTCAAAAGATCAGAGTGAACATATTCAGTCAAACAGTAAGCGATCACCTTATAATCAAGTGACTGAGGGTTTTGAGGTTACTAAACAAGAAAAGTTGTCTTTGACCCCTGACTTCACTATTCTTTTAATTTGTTCTTACACCAATATGGCAACATATTGGTTGTTACTATATACTTACGTTTCCCCTTTTGAGTTGTTCCACCTTTTTGTGACAAGTCTGAGGTTTTTCCACTGGTAGTAGCATGGATGGAACCTAAGAAAGTAAGCCATGAATTCAGTCACTTTAAACAGTTCAATTTATAGTGTAATTATATGCTGAGAGAAATTTCCTGGTTTAGTAAGAATTATTAGGAAATGTATTGGTAAGGTTGTATACTTTGGGTATGTGAAAGGGCTTTAATGGTGTGTGAAAAATTATGCTATGTGTATGGAAAAAGCTGGAGCTTATCAGACTACTTCCCCCTCTGATCCCTACATTATGGAACATAATGCTTACCTCTACGAGAATGTGACTGAATTCCACTTTCCGCTGATGATGACCGAGAAACCTGGGAATCATCTGTTGATGCATTGTCAGTGTCTAAACAAGACAAACCAGAAACTTCACTTTCTTCTTCTTCGACAGAACTCATGCCACCTTGAGAACATAATGAATACAGTACTTGGTTTTTTTTTTGCTGCAAGAGCTACATTTCAAAGTTACAGTCCCAAAGCTGCTTGTCTAGACCTAACCAGACCAAAGTGTCCAGTAATATGTCAAAGGCTCTACCCCAGGGCTCCTAATTAAATCCATAGGATTTCCTCAAAACTGCATACTCATTGATAGCCTTGGCAGAGCCTTGGCAGCCTAAAGTGGTAGATCCATGGACAATAGAATTGATATATGTTGAACAGTAAAATCCATTTTATGCACGGCCACTAGAGAGATTGGGACACTATTAAGGGGTGTTTTAATTAAACAAATTGTCCAGGAATATTGAGGATGCTTTAAAAAATTTACAAGATTTTAGGACATATATCACCTCATGATCATAGCATTTTTTGGGCCCAGTAACCCATAGAGCAAAACTTTTCTTCCTTGACTTTCATAAATAACCCAACAAGTCCCCTGGGAGATTAACCTATTACCCAAACATGCATGTGGATATGTGAGTGCTCATTAAAACTGGAGAAATGTGGCACAAGACAGAATTATTACACACTGTATAGTGTGAGCAGTGGCTTACTTTGTTTAATTGGGCGTGAATCTGAAGGTCAGTTCAGAGAGGATTAATTAGCTGACAGAGCAACCCGGTGATTCCCATACATAGGTCGGGTTAATGTATGCTGTATGAGTCTAGGGCAGGTTAGAAGGTTCTATTGCCGAGTTAAGTAAATTTTTAAATTCACAAACCCCTATTGCGCAATAATCTGTGACATCATACAAGCACAACCATGAATATTGCTAATGTATTTTATTGTTTTTTCTTTCTGAAAATATCTAGGTTGAGTACACACACAATCAATTTTACAAAACTGATTTGTTAGTAACAGCTAACTTACCATTGCAAGCCTCATGTTTAATTTGGTCATTTTCCAACATTGGAAAATCTCTCACCTTGAAGTCTGGCGAAACGAACTGGCCGATACCGGCATGAGATGGCTGATATTTTGACATCACCAGAACCACCAATTTACCATTTTAGTTTAAATTGCAATTTACCTGTTAAAATATCACCAACATTTTCACCAAACCTCAACCGATTTTCCTGTTTCAAAGTTCGTTATTATATTAATTTATCTAAAGAGTTCAACTGCAGCAAATCTTTATTCCTAAGACTACTGTAGAATTATGTCCAATCTGAGCACATTAACCCACAAAAATGTCAGATGTAGTCATTAAATTATAAATCCAAGGACAGGCAAATTTGTCCAGCATTCAAGGGAACATATTTTCTAATGAAGCTTAAATAAGCATTCCAATTTTTAAAGAAAAACAAAGAATATTTTCAATGATGGGCTGGTATGACATCAAAGATTATTGCACAATAGGTGTTTGTGAATATTATGCATAAATTTAAAACTTTAATAACTCAGCAATTGATGGAATAAGATATAAAGTTTGGAATTGGATTAATGGGTATCGTTTACATTCTCTGTCAAACATATGTATTTGAAAATTGTGCCTACAGTTCTCCTTAAATAACAGGACATACCTGTACACTGCAACTGAGATCTTTCCTCTGGTGTGGAACATGGGCTTTTTTGCTTTGTACCAGAAACACCTACAAGAAAAATGTAAATTAAATAAACTTTGCCCTCTAGTGAAATGCTTAACATTTGAATACTAAAAGTTTACGTAACTTGAGTAATAACCTTTACTTTTCTGTTAAGTGAGAAATGCAATTTATGCCAGACATTTTGTGTATAAGGGGACACCATCTTAAAGATCTCACATGCTTGAGTCTGAATGTCTGTGCATGTCTGATATAGTAGAATCTTGGTGGAAAGTAACAACTTAAATGATATGCTTGCAGTATATTTATAAACTTTTTAAAATCAACAAATATTATTCTACCCTAGTTGTATTAACTACAGAGGAAATCTCTGTCACATTGTTTTTTATCTCTTGGGAGAAGTTGTTTATAATTGTTTTGAATATGCACTTGATACTGATTACTGTACTTCCAATATAACATGACCTAGATTTTATTACTTTACACATGACAATTTTTGCATCATGTAATTTTTCATTATATTTATGTAAATTACCCATCTTTAAGGAGGGAATAAAAACATCCAATTATAATCAAATTATGCTAATTTGATTATAGATGAATGCAATTTTTAGCTTTAATATGTACTTAACAATACATCAATTGCACACAGAACAAAATGCTCATAAAACAACTGAAATATTAAATATAATCACCATCAATTTGGTTAAGTGATCTGCCAACTTTAATGACTTCCATCAAGGCAAGAGGTGCTTGGTAAATATCTTTGTTGGTGTCCTTTGAGTGGCCCATGTGTTCATAGAAAAATCGTCTATCACTTTCAGGGACCTCCATGGTTGCATACATTGTACTGATGCGATGCCTGTTCTTTGTTGCCGTTAGAAGATCTCCACGTTGTAAATCAAGATTTTCACATACTGAATGAACTGCATGCCACCCTGAAACATGGCACAGAGAATTCTGAGTGCTTGCAAAAACATATGGGTTTGCTTTGTTAATACCTGCCATGACTCTGTTTTCGGCAAGAACTAGTTTTTGCAATGGTGCAATTGTGTCTGGAGGAAGCAAAATAGGTACCAGATGCTTGTTGCCTTTGCCAGTTTGATATGCAACTTTTAAATTCTTTGCTAGAGCTTTATCAAGCTGGTCAAGCTTATCTACTTCCTTTGGATTTATCCAGGCATCTTTATTAGCATCTTCCCACTCTGTTAAGCGCAACCTGCATGGCTCTCCACCACGTCTGGCATTGAATAATGTAAGTCTACAGACCAGCAGATCTCTCAGTTCTATATATGCATGACTATCAAATACTTTGAATTGTTCATCATTGATTGTCTTCATCCTGGACATGGTATACTCCCTAACCTTTGTAATGTCTTCTTCTACTGGTAAGGCTTCAGGTTTTCTTAGTTTTTCATTCCTGTTTTTATGCATCGCATAGGAAGCATCACCAAATATGTAATCATGGCTCAACTCAAACACATCAACAAACTTGTCCACATCAGAGGCTTTTTTGTCTTCATCTTCAATAAGATAGGTACCTTTTATTATTTTGCATGCCTTCTTAATCAAGTAGTATAATGCTGATTTAAGCCCATGTTTAAGATCATCTGTGCTACTTGCATCTCCTTTCAATGTGTATGACATGACTGCCTGTTCCAAGTGACCAAAGTTGACTCTCTTGAACATGTCTGCAGCAGTTCCTTCACTCTGTTGTATGGGACCAAGTTCTTCCTGCTGTTTGAGAAAGAGACGGTAAAGACTTGACAAACGCCTCATAGAAGTCATCACTACTTTCCTGACTTCAGCTTTCTTGTCCACCTTTAATTTATTTTGGGTCCAGAGTCTTTTACCAACAATGATTATCACAGGATCTTGTCGACACATTAAGCCAATCTCATCTTCTCTGAATTTACAAAGAACTTCCTGGAAAAAACTCTCATTACTAGGTCCTTCAAGGTTTGAAATAAGGCTTAGAGGGACACAAACTGTTGCCTGGCATGTTTCCTTTAAACATAATTTCAAGTGTCTTTTAACAAACTTTCGATTGAAAAAACCATTGCAGTTGGAACACATAACAATTTTACCACTTCCTGTCTGGCTTCGCCTTTCTTGTTGAAATACTGGGTTCTTTTTCTTTGCTTGCTCCTTATTTGCTTTTAAGATGCCCCTCTTCTTGAAGCTTGCAAACAGTTGTATGCGTTCATTTTTGGGAGCTTTCATTACCTGTGAGACTTCTTCCAAGTCTTTATGCACCAACCGAATATGTCTGGAGAGCTTACTTTGGTATCTGTCACAAAATATACACAGCCTTTGTGGTGGTATACGTTTACCTGTGGAATTCCCACTGGAGGATGAATCAGTCTCTGATATTTTACATCTTAATGGAGGAGCAATAGGAATCACTATACTTCCATCTGAATCTGAATCACTTTCACTGTCAGTTGTGTTAGAAGGGGCAACAGGAATCACTATACCTCCGTCTGAATCTGTATCTCCATACTTGGCCTCACTATCTGGGCACATTTCCGGTTCACTATCTGGACATATCTCAAGTTCACTATCTGGGTATTGATAATCTGGATCTTTCACACTGTCATCAGAATCCCAACTATCAGAACTGTAATCCATAACATCCTTTTTCCAACTGGTGCTTGGCCATTTATCACCATCAATAATCGGGAAGACCTCTTCATCAAAATTATCACGTTCTCTACTTGGGCCTGGCATATTTCTATCATGCAAGAAGTGAGTATTTGTAGGTTTTTTACTGAATCCTTCCATATGATCAACATCATGCTCATCACCGCTACTGATACTACTACTGTAATCAGCAACTAGTGATGTTATGCATGATGAATCAGTTTGGTTTTGACTAGGTAAAGCTGTTCTAGTGTAAAAAGTAACCAAATTGCTTTTGCAACAAAGACTATTACCCAGAGTAAGCTCTTCTTGGTTTCCATCTAATTTGATTATTTTTTCATCACTATCTTGAGCTTCAGCTACTCCTAGTTCACATGTCAAGTTAATTACTTTTCCTGGAATACATAATTCAGACTCTGAACAATTGGAATCTGAGATTTCACTCTCTGTATTGCTTACAAGATGAAGCTCCTCGGTTTTCTGCTGGATTAAATTGTGAATATTGGCCTCACTTTCTTTCTGCTGTTGTTCAGATGACAATCCTTTTTCCTGGTTCTCATCTACTGTAATGTTTTTTCCAACACTACTTTCGACTGCAGGTGCTCCTACTACACATGTCAAGTCAATTTCATTTTCTGGGGGGAACCTCTGGAATTTCTTGCAATCAGAGAAAGAACAATGGCCATCGGAGAGTTCAGTCTCAGTATTGCTTGGGAGATGATTGTAACCTGTTTTCTGCTCAATTAATGTGTTAATATCAGCCTCACCTTTTTCGCACTGATGTTCAGGTGATGCATGTCCTCTGTGGTCAAAAGATTTTGTTGTATTTCTAGTTTGTTTCTCAATGATAATGGAAGAAGTAACTCCCTGGTCACAATTGTTTTCTGTGGAGGAAACATATCTTAAAGAGGACTGTTCTTGACATACAACAACTGTGTTATCTTTTCCAACAGTATGGGCTGCATTATGTGTCACATGTCTTTCCCTTTCTGGATTAAACCTGTTTATCTTGATACATTCAGACACTGACATTTCACTCTCAGTATTGCTTGGATGATGAATGCCCTCTGTGGTCTGTTGCATGGAATCATTCTCCTCAGCCCTTCTTTCCTTGTGATGTTCTAGGGATACACAGTCTCTGCGGTTCTCTTGATGATTAGGCATAGGTTCTCCCACGCTAAAAGCATCCTTCGGCTTCAGTTCACATTTTTTTTCACCACAAGACTCATTACCCAAAGAAGACTCTTTATTCTCACCTACAATGTCTTCTCCAAAACTGGGATGGCCTGCACCTGAAAAAGGCTCTTTTTGGCGCTCACATTCAATGACTTCTCCAACACTAGTAACTGCTTCATCTGTTTCCACTTCGCATGTAGAAGCATTTTTCTTTCCTGGTTTGTTATTGCTGTCGTCTTGTAGCATCTCACCTTGAATACCTATTTCATGAGCTGCACCCTTTAAAAGCATAGACTGTTTATCTTTTTTCCTCCAAGGCAAGTCTCCACAACCATAATCATATCGTAATTCTTCATCTTTCTGAATCAACTTAGTTGCAAGCAAGCACAGTCTAAGTTCCCCATCAACTTTTACAGGCCTCATTGCTGAGTTTGCCTTCTTTGGTACTGCATCATTGACCATTCTTCCAAATGTTGATGAAAATGTTGCATCAATGCTGTGGATATATAATTGAGAACAGATACAGTAAACCATTTTATCAATTTCTTGGTTTTGTTTTTAATACCTAACAAGAAAGCCAATGGCTTTGTGATTCCTTGACACTGGACTTATACTTGTCTGAATAAGAATAAGTTGACCTTAGGCAGGGCACCAATAACACATATCTTGTACTGACAATGGTATGATTATTTATCAAGTGATTCAAAGTTTGTCTTTTCAAACTACCGGCATAAGAAATTAAGCCCTGCCTACTCATTAATAAGTAATGTGATCAAATTATATATAGTGCACACATGTGTACCACCTCCAACTGACTCCATCACTGCAAGTTTGAAGAAAATCGGGCTTATGGTTGCACTCGGCAGAGATAAATTGACATAAATTTGAAAGATTTTACATTAAGACATCATCATGAAAAAAACATAACAGGGCCCAAGAACTAGGGCTCTACCGATCATCGGATCGGACATCGGATCGGCGCCGATATTTAGAATATCGGCAAAATATCGGATCGGCAAAAATATGCTGATGTTTGCCGATGTTTTCAAATCACATTATATTGTATTCTTGATCATTGTAAGAAATAAGAAAAACATCAAAACAT
>JAODAF010035904.1:0-11833 GCA_027574765.1 Molpadia intermedia
GAATTTAAGATCCAAGTATATGAATTTAAGATCCAAGTATATGAATTTAAGATCCAAGTATATGAATTTAAGGTCCAAGTATATGAATTTAAGGTCGACCTATATAAAAGAAAAATATTTAAGATTACGTCATTGAGTGATGTCATCACATTGAGGGTATTTTAAAGAGATAGTGTACTTACGTATAATGTCATGATTTGTTTTGATAATGCAATTTAAGTCACGATTTTAACCATTGAGATACATACCCTTGTAAAAGACAACTATTTAATTATGTTAATGTCACATACTCACACTGTCTCTATAAAATGTATTATTTTATCTTTTTGAGGTAAAATTTTTGGGTGAACAAAATTTTAGAAGGTTCAGGGGGATGTCATGTAATTCATTACCTCCGAGTGGTCCTTTAACCCAAATATTCCCCATACTGTTACTGTAAGCTTGTTTGTAAAAAGAGAGCGGTCCAGAGCGATCACAGCTGTTCGACGAGACTAAGGATTCTACAAGTCATATATTTTTAGAATCAATTCTTTAACTAAAGCCTATGTTTTAGGTCTGGGCGATTGGAGACATAAGAACTCTTTGATGTTTAGCGCCTTAGTCTGACGCTGGCTTCTAAAGACGACTTCAGATTCATTGCCTAATAAGGAAGTCCTTTAGGTCACATTGATTGATTAGCATCTGCGTAGAACGATAGCGTGGGTAGATTTTCCCAGATGATTGAGATTCGCCCAGCGAAGGACCAAGCTGAGCCTTCACTTGAAAATCAGAGCTTAAAGCCATACAATTTTGGAGATAATCTTTTTTGTTAATTTAGCAATCAGCGCCTGTGTTTTTCAATTAACAATCAATCATTTTATCAAGACAGGAATCATTTTATAACATACCAGAAAGGAAATATAACAGAACGTTTCTACTTATTTTTCTGTTCTCGTTCCACCGAACCACAACCAAGAAAAAGAAGAAAACCTACTGTTAGTTATAGTCAGTCGATAGGCGAGGCCTTATGCTTACATACATCGTATTGTAACATTAAAAGGGCCATAGATACTACACACAATTTAAGGTGTGAGGTTAGCTTGGCAGCTCAGTAACAGAATAATTAAGGATACGTACAATACTGTACCACGTGCACGTAACGTTAAAACTTACAAATTTTATAAAGTTGCCGAATGTTCCATAGATGAGTCACGCATACTGTCTGTTGAAGATACAGGTTCTCGGTCTCGCTGAAAAATCACGTGACTACGCGGGCCAGAACCATAAACGTATAACAAGTATATAGTGACCGTAAGTACGATTATGCCTGATTATAGATCGGGTCAACCCCCTTCTGGCATACTACATTTCGTCGAAAGAAACTAAATCAACTCGAATATGCTTAAAATTTTAATGGTAATGTTATGGCGTACATTATATTAAAGACGCATGCGTATTATGGTACTCAATTGTCATGTAATTCATTACCTCCGAGTGGTCCTTTAACCCAAATATTCTCCATACTGTTACTTTAAGCTTGTTTGTAAAAAGAGAGCGGGCCAGAGCAATCACAGCTGGTCTACGAGACTAAGGATTATACGAATCATATATTTTTAGAATCAATTCTTTAACTAAAGCCTATGTTTTAGGTCTGGGCGATTGAAGACATAAGAACTCTTTGATGTTTAGCGCCTTAGTCCGACTCTGGCTTCTAAAGACGATTTCAGATTAATTGCCTAATAAGGAAGTTCTTTAGGTCATGAATATTGGTGAATATTCAGTATTGATGGCGTAAGTGTAGATGGTATATACAGAGAGTGGAGTTCTGGACTGATAGATGTCTCTTGAGCTAATCACATCGATTGATTAGCATCTGCGTAGAACGATAGCGTGGGTAGTTTTTTTCCAGATGATTGAGATTCGCCCAGCGAAGGACCAAGAGCCTTCACTTGAAAATCAGAGCTTAAAGCTACAAGTCATACAATTTTGGAGATAATCTTTTTTGTTAATTTATCAATCAGCGCCTGTGTTTTTCAATTAACAATCAATATTTTATCAAGACGGGAATCATTTTATAATATACCAGAAAGGAAATATTACAGAACGTTTCTACTTATTTTTCTGTTCTCGTTTCACCGAACCACAACCAAGAGAATGAGGAAAACCTACTGTTAGTTATAATCAGTCGATAGGCGAGGCCTTATGCTTACATACATCATATTGTAACATTAAGAGGGCCATAGATAATCAATGCAGTTTCACAACAGAAATACGGCATAAAGGATCTCTCGTACCTAGTACACCACCCCGGATAACTGAAGGAGCTTTCTCTACATGATGGACTCGTGAGGCTTGATATAAAAAGCCCAGACCAGTCTCAGAACGCTATTCGACAATATCATGCATGGTAGAGATGTCTCAAGACATCAAACATGAAACAAATCTTCTTATCTCGCCGCCCTAACCGAAGTTATTATGTATGATGACATATCTCAAGACATAATATAATACATAACTTTAATTGTGTGAGGAGTAGGTGGGCATAATGTAAAATTCTTAAAATTGAAATAACTTTGAAACCATGAAATTTAGCAAGCTAATGTCGGTAGGTATTAAGAACATGTTCATGATCTTTATTATTATTCATGAGTGGGCAGGGCTAAAAATGCATTTCTTGTTTAATTTTTAACTCACAGGCCTTATAAAGGCAAGGATGTTTTTTTCTTCTAAATACTGTAACACCCCTAACGGATTTTAACTAACCGAGCAGTTGTGGGTTCGATAGAGCAGTACGTTGTAGGCCACCCTATGTCAGTATCAAGGTGGGGCAATTACAAGTTAACACAACCCTAAAACACAAACAAATAAATTGAATTTTACACTATCAAGTTTAATACAAAAGCACTGCCGACCTTGGGCAGGTGTCTACAAATAAAATTATATACTACGTGAGGTCATCGCAGTAACCTCCAATATGAATGTAGCAATGTAATGCGAATCACTACTCTACAATTAAACCATCATATAACAGTAATATCACCGATTGGGTCAAAACCATAGAATGTAATGCGAATCACTACTCTACAATTAAACCATCATATAACAGTAATATCACCAATTGGGTCAAACCATAGAATGTAATGCGAATCACTACTCTACAATTAAACCATCATATAACAGTAATATCACCGATTGGGTCAAACCATAGAATGTAAAAAAAGAACAGACTGCCCAGCATACGCAATTATTTTAAGGTACCATAATACTATCCAGGGAGGTAAACCTACGTTACTAAATAGCCTTAATTTGATTACCTACAAGGTTTCAAAACAATTTGGGGCAGCAAAAGCAGTACGAAACTACTAAGCAATACCGTGCCACTGAATATTTAGTGAGTAATACTGCGAATTGACCATACATATAAATACTAAATGAAACGTACCTGCGAAGTCCGTGGCCACAACGTATACTTTACGAGTCCTAATTAATTAAAGAGCGTTGGCTCGGGGAAATTCAACCAAAAACGGAACCCCCAATGAGCCAACAAATACGACAAAAAATATAACCCTACAGGGCGATGAGATGCTCGGCGACTACGTACCCTGTTCCTAAAATTTGGTCTGGAGTAATAATTACAAGTGATTCCGTTAAACGGGGAAATACGCTAACAATATTATAATGACTTGCTTAAACTATAAAAAAAGAACTTCACTGGGCAGCGGCTAACACTTAACCATTACACACTCTTAGAAACAAATATCGCAAGTGACCTATACTCTTAAAAACAATGACTTCACATATGGCTACGAAGGAACCAGACTATTGTCACGAGAGCTGGACAGCTGAAAAGGAGGCGGAAACAAAGAAATTAATTAGCATATGAAGTTACAAATTAACATTTTACTATACGTATAAAGGAGGTAAGGTCACACAGACCTACCGGGAACAATAAAACAATCCATAATAAATAACTACGCACGAACAGTCGTGACGTCCTCGATGTACGGAGGAGTTTACGTGTCACTCCTCTGGGCGTCACAATACTCCCAAATACTAGGTGGGACATTTTCCACCAGGATCAGTGTTCATGATGGTTTCAGTGACTTAAATTACCATATTTACAAGGAATATCTATCATTTGCTATATATTGTTTTATTAATAATAAATATAATATATACAAATAACACATTATTACAGTCTCTGTTTACCATGCACTCTTGTTATAAATTATATCATTTTCTTTTATATGATTTTATAGGAGGTAAAAAGAAGCCTTTGAAGCAGCCCAAGAAAGGTCCAAAAGATATTGATGAAGTAAGTAATTTATTATAGAAGACGATCAATGTACTCAGATATCGGCAAATAATTGAATAAGTGCCTTTTTGGTTCCTTGCTTTAGCAAAAGGAACCCATGCATTCAGGTTGGCATGTATGGTGTGTATTCATCTGTGACACATGTTTGGATGCACCCTAACTCAGCTAGGAAAAGTTGGATTGAAGTCATACTCCTTGTATAGATCCGCCATAGTGAGAAGGTGTGCCTTTTGTTTTGGTGCCGATATCATGCATATCAATGAGGTTACAATCTTTAATGAGGTAATCTTTGAATTGATTAACTCCGCAACCAGAAGACGGAACTCATACGTGACGTGACCGGTAGTTGCAACAAGATGTGTTGATGAGCCAGATTGGTTTGGTGTGTATGAATATTAACGAGCAATAATTTGATCAACCATAATGTTTGATTAGAGCATAAATCTATGTCATGGTTTGAGCATGATTGATTTTAGGACAAACTTTGTCTAACTAGACATGTTTTGATGTTTCTTACAGGATGACTTAGCCTTTAAGCAAAAACAGAAAGAAGATCAGAAGAAATTACAGGATATGAAGACAAAAGCTTCATCCAAAGGGCCTTTATGTAAGTATCGGCTCATTCTGTGGCAAACCAACAAACCATCAGAATGTTAGATTATAAACTACAGTAACTAACTCACCGAAATAAATTTACTTTAGTTCAAGCGATTTAGATGCTCTGACCTTCTGGATAGTATTGTGCAACACCATATTTTTACACAGAATGCTGCCTCTGTGCTTTCTCATGGCTTTGCAAATTACTAACTTTTCAAAGGTTCAGGGTACAAGACTGAAAGATATAGCTGTTTAAAAGTTTTCACTTTCAAAATTAATTTCTACAAATTTCAGATCCACCTGGGCCAAAACACCAAGATGTACATGAGATAATTGGATTTTGACCATATCTCAAAATCAAAGAAAGATATATTTTAGTCTATTCATGAACCTGTGGCATAAACTAGGTTAATGTATCTTGTTGCCCATGTACCTTGTTATATCATGTATATTTTAGAGTTATATGATCTGAATGAGGGCTCCATTTTGGAATAATCTTCAAGAGGCCAATATTGGACCCTATAGTCATACTATATATATGTTTTTTTTAGTGTGAATCTCGCTCTTCTTCCTACAGCTTGTAGATCTTGTACCCAAATAATACTGACCTAAACATTATGAAAGTGTAGGGTCACGGTGGACCAGAAAGTTTCAAACATTTCTTCTGGAAGTGAAAAATAGCAACTTTAAACACCATCATCAAAACTAAGATAGCTATTGCTGTTTTACTGAAAAAGTAAATGTTGTTAAATACCATAGCCTTGTTGTACCATATTCCAGGAAAAGTTAGTAATTTGTCAAATCAGGAGAAAACATGGAGTGAAACTATGTTGTTGCACAATACTTTTTGGAATGCCATAATATCAGTGAATGAGGGGAAGGGGGGGGGAGGGAGATGATTAAATCATTTGGTGCGAGTGATATGGCATTAAATTAATTCCAGCCCTGTCAGGAAACCCTGAACTTTATTAATTTCAACTATTTTCATCAAATACCAGCTATGTTTTGAATTTTCCTTTACCAGCTGGTGGTGGGATCAAGAAATCTGGAAAGAAATAGTAAAAAGAGAACTATCTGACAGACTCATACGTCATCCGAACGCCAGGACAAGCTTCAGCAAAGAGTCGTTATACATGAAGTATTACGGAAAGCAACTGAAAGACATTCAAGACTCTTTTTTTGAAGGCATTCTTTCTATTTTTTGAAAGATCATAGGAGAATGCATTTTACTGTTGTTATCAGTATTGATTAAAATTAATAGCATTTTATCGCATCATGATGAGCACAATGTGCACGATGTGACCTATGTGAGTTAAACTATAGACTCCCTAACTACCAGACAGAGTGACATTTTCTACTTATTAACTTTTTTCTGTCTATTTATCCTTTGGAATTCTTTAATCTAACTATACATCTTGTCAACCACGGCTTCACTAGCTGTAGTCGGCATGGCAACATGCCCCTCCCACTCTTGCTCAGAGCAAGCAGAGGTTCTTGTATCTTGCGACTTCACTGCATAGGGTACACAAACAAAAGAGCACCTTAGTTTTACTGGGTTTTCGCAGCATAATCAAATGGCAACCAAACCTAAGATTATAATAATAAGTTTTATGAGCAACACCATGTTTAGCAGGGTGACCTGTTCAACTGTATTGATATAAACATGCTAATTGTAACATTGCTATTTATGGTGTTGTTGATTTAAAATAGTTGGGAGGATGGAGGGGGGGTGGATGGCTCTATATGGTGTAGATGCATATATAATACGAACCACTCAAATGTTGTCAGGAGACAAATGTGGAAGTGTGTATGTAAGGGTACAGTGGTACACCCTTAATCCGATGAGCTTGAAACACAAATGCGTACATACATTTCATAAGGTTGAACAGCTAGTGCTCTGAATATCATGCTGAAAATGAAACTGGTCAGTTACCAAACCAGTAATAAAGGAATCAACTTTTTTTTTACAAATGTTATGTATAATATAATAACTGTCGCCTGCATTGTAGGTTTGAGTGTTGTTCCAAAATTTGAGTAAAATATTCCAAATCCTCCAACAAAAGCTCATTCATATGATATCCATATATCTGGACCAGGTATCAGGATTATGTTTCTGGGAGTTATCTGGCCAGTTATAGTATATGGACCAGTTATCCAGGGCATGTATCAGGATTAATATTCTGGGTCTGTTATATGGACTAGTTAGTTATATTTAACAGTTATATGGACCAGTTATATGGACCAGTTATCTGGGCCAGTTGGAGTTGATTCATACTTTTTTCAGCTACATAATCATGATACCATGAAAGAACATTACGTTTCTTTTCAAATGGTCATAGCAGATTCGGAATGGTGAAAATTACTGCTTTGAATTGTACTTATTACTTACATTCCTAAGCCTATAATCACACCAAATGGATCCTATGAGTACTCAACTGGTATTCAGCACAGCATTTACTGAAAGCTCAATTGTGTAATTTTTCATTGTGAAGCATACCTCTGTATGCAAATAAATGCAGTTTACTCTAATGGTGATTTTGATAAAATACTGTTAACCAAGAGCATTAGAGCAGAGCTTCATCATTAATGTAAGTGAACAAAAGTGCTCTGATCATAGAGCTCTGGCAATGGTTGGATACTTGGTAGGATGGGGCGAGGTCCCAGCAAATATCCTGAAAACCTTTTATTCAGTTTATGATGACCAACTGGGAGACTGGACAAATTCATATGTGCTTCGCAAATGGTCTGCATGACTTTAGGGGAGGGGGTTCCATTAGGTGAGGGTGCATGGGGTGTCACTCTGATTGGGAACAATCATGTCATTGTTTCTTCATACAGTATGTTTTTTTTATTGGCTTATACAAAAGTAACAAATATAACAATGTAACTCCTGAAAAGTGTAACACACTAATTTTCAATTTTTTTGGATGATGATGCCGAAGGCAGAATCGGAACCTTTGCAGTCTAGTCAGCATGTGTCTGTATGTGTGTGACACCTTGGCTTGTTATCATGATAACTCAAGTACAAGATGCATGGATAGTTTTACTATAGTATACTTGGCATATATATTGGCCATATTGAGTAGACAATAGAATGCTTTTGACTTTAGTAGAGTTCATTGGTCGTGTAAGGTCAAACACTGAAAATATTTTAATTGGTGTAACACTATGCCTATACTTGCATAAAATGTATAGTTGGTGAGTAGAAGAATGCAGTTGATTTTAATTGAGGTGAAAGGTCAACAGAGGTCAAACACTGCCAACATAATGCGAACTTTGATAAATCTCATAATTAGTGATTTCAGGTATTGTTAGCCACCTCCTTTTATCTAAATTGTGAACTAAATGTACCTTTTTGAATCTATTTTCTGAACTTAAATGCACCTTCTTGGAATCTAATTTGTGAACTAAATGCACCTTCTTGAATCATACAGTATATTTGTATTGATATTAATGTATAACAAAACTAACTTTCTAGTATTTTGAAAAATGCTAGACATGCTGAAATTGCTAGGTGTATTTGGAGTAATTAAAAAATTAGTATTCACTCATCTAGTCAAATGTTAGAATTACCTTTCAGCTTGGCCTGATCTGGTTTTATTCACTTGGTGTTGAGTTGCCCTTATTATCCACAAAATAATTTAAACGATGTTTAAGTTCATTATAGAAAAACACATATTATCAAACTGTTTGAATATTTATTCTTTCTGTGTCAATGTTGTTGGTTGTCCATTGGAGGAGCCTTCTATATGATGAAGCACAGCACCTATAATATCAGTCAGTGGTTACCCTGGGTGATATTTGGGTGGAAGTTGTTAAACATGTAGCCAGAACTCAAGTTACTCAACTCCATCTTGGTTATAGAGGTTTTCATATTTTGGTTTTGTCTGGCAGCTGAAATGATGCAGATTACTCTGATGGACTCTTCGTGCACATGAAATTATGTACACGCCCTCTTCAAGTTTTAATGCAGTGTGCGCCTAAGTGCTTTGCTTCTCAAGTTGAGTAATGTGACCACTATTGTGGGTAGGTGTTAAAACACAGAGTTTGTTCTCACTGTTTTATGGGGTGGTTGATTGGATATCGGTCGATAACGAGACTTAATAGTGGACACGATGTCATAGATTGTGACAAATGCTGCCCTCCCCCATTAGCATTTATGTAATCATTCTTATTCATTTGTTAAGCTTATGTAGTTCCTTGCTACATACAAAATAATTTCCTTTCTAAAAAGACCATCTGGGGTGGGGGAATGGATACAAACTTAAAACCGAGTGGCAGTGTATGGGAATGATATACAAGAGATGAATGAGGCTTGTAGCTATAAATATATTTAATCCTCCAAGATATAAATGCATAGCTGTAAATCACTTACAGATTGAGAAGTAGAAAGGAAAACTCTTAGGAAAGGAGAAGTCAATTCAAGCAATTTGATAACCATTTAACAAACTTTGGGGTGACTTTGTATGGTCAGTGTGGTAACTTTAATGCAGGGAGATGTGTCATTGTATGCTTCTTGTGTTGAATGGACTGGACAGTACAACTGATGAACCTCATTAGCCTGATGGAGCTTCTTGTGTTGAATGGACTGGACAGTACAACTGAGTAACCGTATTAGCCTGATGGAGCTTCTCGTAATGAAGGGACTGGACAGTACAACTGAGTAACAATATTAGCCTGGTGGAGCTTCTTGTGTTGAATGGACTGGACAGTACAACTGATGAACCTTATTAGCCTGGTGGAGCTTCTTGTATTGAAGGGACTGAACAGTACAACTGATGAACCTAATTAGCCTGGTGGGAGCTTCTTGTGTTGAAGGGACTGAACAGTACAACTGATGAACCTTATTAGCCTGGTGGGAGCTTCTTGTGTTGAATGGACTGGACAGTACAACTGATGAACCTTATTAGCCTAGTGGAGCTTCTTGTATTGAAGGGACTGGACAGTACAACTGAGTAACCTTATTAGCCTGGTGGAGCTTCTCATATTGAAGGGACTGGACAGTACAACTGATGAACCTTATTAGCCTGGTGGAGCTTCTCGTAATGAAGGGACTGGACAGTATAACTGATGAACCGTATCAGCCTGATGGAGCTCCTCGCAAGAAAATGGAATAAAACCAAGTGATTGACACCATTCTTCCAATGGAAAATTATATTCAGTATGCATCAACCTAATAAATATATTTGCACTTTCCTTTCATTCTACATTGTTGTGTTTTTGGAAGTTACTTTTGTGCAAATTATTTAAGGAAAAATATCTGAATGATTCTTAGACCTACAAAGAGTATTCATAATGCAGAATGCCGTACCCCTTTGGTTAAGAGAACTGATCAAGTATAGTGAAAATAAAATCCTAAAGAAAAAAGTTACCCAGATAAAATTAAACCATTTGCACCAAAAATAAAGAATATGTGCTTTAATAAAAATATACACGTATATATAACACTTAATTTATCTACTACCTGTTTCCTCTATTTACAACATCAGTTAAAATTTTATATGTTACCTTCTGCAACTATTTAAGGTGGGTTCTACAAATACCGCTGTGATGTGTAAAATGCCCATGTGTTGATCCTGCAATCACACGCATCAATTAGATCATCTTCATTGTTTGACAAAAAGAAAGACAAAGCTGAAAATCCTTGGCAACTTGTAACTGATGAGCTGTTATGAAATTTCTTACATTTCTTTCTGTCGAGCAGAACAGCAAGCAGTGCTTCACGTTCAACAGGGTTTCAATTAAACAATATTATTTATCATTCAGGCAATTTTGACAGAATCTAACCTTCCCCCCTCAAAAACGTTGGCATGTAAACTGTGCCTCAAAATGACCACAAATATCCACCATAATTTAAATATAGTCTAGTAAGAACTGAGTTATATGAATCGGGATGGTTCAGAACTCGGATAAGTAAGATAAGGAGATGAATTAGGTCAAACCAATACTATATAGCAGTATACTATACATTACAAAGAATGCCAACAATAAAAAGTATATAGTCTAGTATTTCATTTACACTAGTCTCAGTATATATATATATATAGTCTAGTATTACATTTACACTTGGATGCATTTATTTGTCATATTTGAAGCACTGGTATTAAATTATGAGCACATACAGTAAGAGTGATGATATTAAAACAATATGATCTAGATGTGTTAAACTACAGGTATTTGTATGGTTAGTCGTATACTAAAACTACTTCCCAACACTAATAAAATAAATAAAATCATATCCTAAAATATGTTAGGAAAACAATGAAACCCCTTGATGATTTTCTTAAATTGTATTTATATATATGGTATTAAACCTAGGTGATACATAACCTTCGTGTTCCTTCATGTTTATACATGCCTCTTATTCAAATCATCAAAATTTTAAATCTTTGAAAATTATCATTGCACAGACATTGACTTAATTACAGGTCTGGTTATCACATGCAGCCAAAATAACTCAATCAATTAACCCTGATATTCTCAAGGTTCATTGCACATTAGATACTTTTCATTAAATTATAATAAGTGTCTGGGAAATCCCCAATGGTAGTTGCAGGGTGGATGGTTAGTCAAAATGGCTTGTATTTAGAATAGTGTCTAGATGGGAAAATGATAGATTGGTCCTTCACTACATGCCTAGCCAGGGTTCAATCCACAACCTTCCTGTTGTTGGACCTTACCACTTCACAACATTGGGATGACAACACAAAAATATTCTAGAAATATGCTCATTTGCAATATAATAATAATAATATTTATATAGCGCTAAATGCAACTCCGGAAGAGCAATGATCTAAAGCTCTTCACAAAAAATGGTTACTAACTTCTTTAACTGTGTTATTGACAGTCAAATTTCTAATGGATAGAGGAAGTGAATTCCAGTGAACAGGGTCTAAATTGCTAAATGACGGATCGATCACCGTAGAATCGTAATCGAGTAGG
>JAODAF010036015.1:0-11833 GCA_027574765.1 Molpadia intermedia
TGTCAAGTTAGATGTTACAGTTCTACTGAGGACTTGAGACATGTTAACACACCGACTTGTGAGGACTTCGGTGCCAAGCGATGACTTACACAAAAGTGTGTTTAGGACATAGGATTTTTTGGATTGCCCTAAATCCTTTATTCCCAAATGGGGTTGATTGGACTTTTGGGTGAGGTCACCAAGAATTCTGGTTTTATTCTATTTTCTACTGGGAAAAAAATATTCTTTCATGATATCATGTAAATGTTTATTTGAATTTCTGAGCTTGTCAAATTTCTGAGAGGCAATGGCGATGTTGGCCCTTAGAGGGACAATTTGGACTCATTAGGGGAAGGTGGATGGTAAACAAATGAATTTTGCTTCAATTAGTGCAGTTGGAGGGCGGTGGGAATGGGGTTTGCCTGCAACCCTGCTGTATCCAGCGTAACTGTCCACTTCAATGATCCCTAGGAGATTACTGCCGCTTCCTTTGCACCTCCTCCGAGAGCGGCCCCGACATCCCATCCTGGTCAGGAAAGTCTGGGAAGAAGGGCTAGTCTTCACGAGGTGGGTTGCATGCATGTTCCTTCCAAAAAATAAGCTAGTCGGTGCTATATATGGGTGTTGAGCAGGAGTTCCTTGTAAATCAGTAAGTTTAGGGGATTTTACATTAATTCCCACTCACATATTAACATCCATCATATGAAATCTAATCAAACCAACCATGGGACTTCTATAGTCTGTCAATTATGACATTGATTCATCATTTCATTATCGTATTATACCTTGTCCAACTTGCAATTGGCAGCTTCACTGCATGGCAACACTATAGTCTATGGAATCTATGAAATCAGGATGTCACATATGTGTCATAATGTGTGTGTGAACCTGTATTGCAATGCTTTCTGGGGACCTAAACAAAAGAATTTTAGGGTCCTCTGAAGGAAATTCAATGGGGACCAATATGTCCTCAGAAGGAATACAACTTTAGAGAGTTTATTGTTAAGGTTAGGGAAATACAAAGGAGTCCTCAGACTGAACGTAATGTAATGTGTATGTGTGACGCCTTGCTTGTTACGAGAATCAACTCAATAATGCCACCTTGGCTTAATCTCATAGTTATACTATATTGATTTGGTTGAGGTCAAAGGTCATTTGAGGTAAAGTTACAAAATCATTGTAATCAGGCAAACTCAATAATGCCAACTTGGATTGAAATCATAGGTGGTGTATATGTTGCTCATGTTTTGTATGAGAACCATTGTGTGTGGTCAATAGAGGTCAAATTTAATCCTTTGAATTGGGCTAACTCAATTATCCTACTTGGATTAATGTTATTGTTTGTATGTTGGGTGCTTATAGTGAGTTCAAGGACCCCTCATATGATTGGTAGAATTCAAAGGTCATTTGAGGTCAACAGCTGGTCAAATTCATCACTAATGAATACAACAATGGTAAAACTAGAAAAAGGTACTGATATTTTGCGCAAATTTTACGTTCCATTGCAGTTTCAGAATTGGGGTAAAAACATTAGATAGCTGACACTGATGAGACTAAAAAGTTTAAAGGAAAGCCAAATAAGTTTGGTACTTTATGATTTATTAAAATCATGCAGCCAAAAAGCTTATATTATAAACACACAAATGACACAAAACTTAGTAAATACGTTCTGTAATAATATGCCTATTAAGTACAAAAGTTAACAGCAGAAATGGAAAAATCTGCAATTGTGAAAAAATGCTAACCCGACTGGCACTTCACATGACAGCCCACAGAACAAAAGTTGTTTGTTGTGTTACATGAATTAACCACTAATATTACACTTGTAAGCATGATACATGTACACGCATATATCTGTACATGTCATTGGTCATAAAGGACTCTCCAATACCCCAGATACAGAGCAGTAGGCTAGGCATCATTTATGCACATTACAGTGGAAGGCAAAAGGTCCTGGAAGACTGGTTTATAAGGTGGAGACCTGAGACATGTTTAATGCAACCTAATATATGTATATAAATATACAGAAATATGATGTTATTATGTCATTAAAACTTTCAGGTGGAGACTCGTAACACATGGTGGTATTGATGGCTACAGTAGAGTTGTCACATTTCTGAACTGTGCAGACAACAACAGAGCTTCAACTGTGCTTAAGGGCTTTAGGAAAGGTGTGGCCCAATTTGGTCTACCTCAGAGAGTCAGAAGTGACAAGGGTTTAGAAAACACCAAAGTTGCAGATTTTATGCTAGAAAAGTATGGTTGCAATAGTGGAGCTTTCATAACAGGAAGAAGCGTCCACAATCAAAGGATAGAAAGATTATGGAGAGATATGAATACGGTATGTAATACAGTGGTTGACCCGGCTGGATGCCTCAGGTGTTCTGGATAATATATATTCCATATTTGTTATCATTCAACTTCAATTTAATCATTTATCAGTAATAATTATCCTTTTTCTTTCATTTTTAATGCATTTGTCACTTGCACACTGTATATTGCAAGGGCCATATCCCTGTACGTATGTAAACCTAGCTAGGCCGTGTCAGTGGGTTGACAATTTGTGCGGTGGTAACATTTCTATGTGGCAGCTACACTAGCCCCCAGCAACTCATGCTGTCACTGCGCTGTTTATACTCCCAAAGGAGCACTTTCTGAGACCTAAATTTTTGGAAGTTAAGATGGCCATTTTCTAGTACAGCCCATATACCAATATTGGACAGATATAAATTTCCTTATATAAGTTTTTATACAGCCTATATATGGAATTTGGTTAAGGTAATTCCATATGGAATTGGATAAGGACTCCAACTTGGCTAGGTGAATTAAAGGCTCTGGCTTGCCAGTGTTTTAGTGAACCCACGTAGATCTTGGACTCCTGCTCTGGTATTTGACATTTGCAGGATAGGGCAACAACTGACAATTTTATGCACCCATGCAGTGCCCATTTGGGGAACCCGAGGAGAACCTGGAGGTTGTGACTATTCAGCCACTGAATTGTCAATACCTTTAGTAGTTTTTGATTCCTTGCCAGTGGCAAAAAAAAGGAATCTATGCAGTTGGGTTGGAGGGTGTACGTGTGTCTTCACAACCGTAAGTCAGAATGTATCAAAAGTTCAAAACTTGGTATGGTTATGCTGGATGATGACAGGTATGTGTCCATGTGTATAGGAGGGGCCTTAAGTAGACAAAATATTGTATAAATAATTCAATATTCACTTTTGGGGTACCATACAAGCTGCTAGAAAATTCCATTGGCTACACTGTGTAAATATAACACACAAAAAGTGACTTCTAGTGATGTAGTTATTAAAGTCAATGAATATTTAGTCATTTGGCCATATGTCAAATTGTATGCAAACTTGGCATGTTGTTGTGGGTACAGGTGGGCCCAAATATAGTTTGAACCAAATGTGGCCCAGTTTTTTAACCATTTGGGGCCAAAATGGTTTTGGACCCGACATGTATTTTAACTTTTTTTGGGCCCCAATTTGTATGGGATGTAAGCAAGGAACCATGTGCAGTGCCCACTGGGCTCTTGTTTTACTTTTAGTTGTCCTTACACATTTTAAATCATATAAAACAATTATTTCTCCTTCTCTATCAACAGAGTTGCATATCAACATACACAGAAATGTTTACAAGCCTTGAGGAAAATGGGAACTTAAATCCTGATGAGGATATCGACCTGTTCTGTTTGCATTTTGTTTTCATTCCACTGATCAATAACAGCATGGAAGAGTTCAGGAATACATGGAACCATCACAAAATCAGGACAGCAAAGAATAGATGCCCATTACAACTTTGGAACATGAGTATCTCAGAAGGATTCCCATTTGATGACGTTGATAATGTGAGTGGTAACTAGTAATTAAAACAAATCTCATGATAATTTAGTGTGTATGTTCGATCAAATCAGTTCTTTTTCATGTCCGCAAGTTCACACAAATTTTGTGATTTGGGCATCTAATTTGTTCGTAAAATCTTTGAAACACCGGTCCCCATCATGTCTATGTGGCAAATGTGACGTAAGCTTAAGCCGATCGGTACCATTACACCTCTTTTCACTACAAAGTACAAAAAACAACAAGAAATGGATTATTTACATTCAGACTTAAACTAAATTCCATGCATAATATGTTATACATGGTTATGCAATGGGATCACTATTTATATATATATCTCATTAATATCGAGAAAAATCTGCAAAGAAACCAAATTCCTTTCGTTGTTTGTCATTTTCATTGTCGGTATAGTCATACCTCAATTATACATTATTCTATTACGACTTGCAGAGTTCAATTGGAGAACTTTGAGTTTCGTCAGGTTATAGTTCCTTTTTAGCAATATTTTTTGCCAGATGAGTTCGGTAGCTTAAATCGCAGAGGCAGTTGCACGTAATGCAACAGATGCTGGTTTGAGTCCTGCTCGTACTAAATTTTCCCCAATATTAAAAAATTCTTCCCCTTGTTGATAAAGGCAAGGTGCCAGTACTTGGGTCAAATGTCTCATTAATGTAAGGTATTATTTGCTGATTTTTGTCGATATTAATCTATCAAACTATTCTCATTAACATTAACAAATATATATGCAAATAAACCAAATCCCATTTAATGTATATGTCGTTGTTCCTCCCTTGTTCAAACGGCCAGGGGGAGTCATTTCTCATTAATATCGACAATTGTACACAACCTTTCATTGAACATCCCATGTGGGTAACTTTGATGAATATCAATTCATTCAATATGGAAGTTTGTTAGGCCTATATAATGACCCCATGCATGCAAGTGACCCCTAGATAATTGTGAGCAACGTTGAAGAAGTATATATGTTGAACATTTTCAACAATCACTCCAAATGATCCCTTGATGACCTTTGACCAAACAAATTCATTAATACCCCTTATGGCCCATCACCCAATGGCCATTATGTCCAAGTTTCAACCAAATCCATGATACAATGTAGGAGAAGCATTTTGAAGAAACATGATAGATAGATTGACAGACATATATTGTTATCCCACTTTGGACCTTTCCCTTATTTTAGTGGAAATCAAAAATCCACACCAACTATTTTCATAATTGATTCGCAGGATGAACCATCTACCAGTGACAGTGATGATGATGATGCTGAAGCAACAGTCCATGTACCAGCCATCACAATCAACTTAACTGAAGATGAATTTGCAGAGCTTCAAACAAATTTTCAAATGGACCCAAACATTTACAAGACTACTGATGACATGGTTGCTGTGTATCTTGCTGTCAAAACATATGTGCAAGGTTTGGTAAATGGGAGAGATTAGCAGGTGTGCAATTGAGAAGATGTACCACAACCAGAGAATGATGCAATACATTCTTAATTTAAAAATGCCTTGACAAATGTATGAACTACTATGATCCATCATCGAATGGCCCCTCACAATGAGACCATAACCTTCTCCACCACAGGACACTGAGTAGACTTTGTTGGCAGGGGCATATCATGCATCTGCTATTTTCTCATTTTGTATGTTTGGTATCATAGATACATCATGCTACAACAAATGCTATAGCTTGTATAGTATCTAAACTAGATTATGTTGAATCAAGGCCATGTCTGAAAGATAGATGCCCTATGAATGGCTCTGATGTTACCTACCACAAACAACACCATACAAACTTCTTGACATGTGAGTGAAAATAACGTTCTTGTACTGACTATGACCAAATTACCTATTTCCATCCAAGTTTAGTGATGTTGAGTTGTCATGTTTATTTGAGATTTGCCTCATGAATATTAATTAGATCAAATATGTTGATATACGGAGCAAATAGAATATATATGGACTAATAACTTACCAACACATATTAATATTCATGAGATAAGGGCCAAAGGGATATCTGTCATAAATAAACGTAATCTGAATTAAACTTGGACATTGGCCAAGTAGCATGCTCTGTGCATGCACTTTCATTGAGGTATGATGTTTTGAAGCCATTTATTACCGTCATTTTATGCCACTCACATCCAAGACTTATGAATGAGCCTAAAATGAGATGTGCACCAAAAGCAATAGGGATCATATACTTGAGATAAGAAACATATACGCCAAGTATTGGATTCATCCATCTTTGATTTTGTTAAGTCAGGAAGTAAGTTAAGGCTCATAATCAACCCTGTTCAATTGCCTGTGGAAGAACAATGGCAAGCCATCTCTTCTCGAAGAGTGTTGTCAAGTCACCGAAAATGGATGAAAATAGTAGTGTTCAAACGATTATCGGAATCGGCCCGATTATTGCGAGAATTTCTTGGGAATTTTAACACGCAAATCTAGGGACATATTAAATAATATGGATTTTATACGTATAATTGTGTATGATACAGTATCATATCTGGGGAATTCTAGGGATTTTTCAATTACGTTATAATAATCGGAATCGGGCCAATTATGGGATTGGGTAATCGGTATTATCCGATATCGCATAATTGTTTGAACACTAGAAAATAGTTGCCGGCTGTGTCCATATAAAAGGGCATCTCCCCCCTCCTTTTGAAAGCTATGCAAATCCAAAACCTGGTGCGGACAAAATACCAAACTCCATCTTCTCCTTAAATGCCTCATATGTGCTATGAATGGGCAATTGCAGCACACAGGTACAAGTTTGTGCCTTCGGGAACTTGGAGGTTGTTACGATTTCTCCTGTCGTCTTTTCATGGAGAAACTCCAGTTTTGGTTGGTCGTCAAACCCCATAGCTGGGATATTATGCAAGCCTGTAGCAAACACCAGGATGTCCTCCATAGTCACCATGGATTGGTTTTCTATGTATAAAAAAAATACTTTTGTCTTTCAGGTCAAAACTTACAAAGCTAACAAATTGAATGCCTTATCTCTTAGCTACTGATTTATATGGACTTCTAAATATATCTAAACTTGGATATAAATTAGTCTCTTGTATATGGTGGTTACAGGTTAACCAGGCAGGTGTTGTGATTTGAAGTAAATTGCTCCCTATTCTTTGCCAAAATACTAATTCACACCGAAATTGCTTATAAAAATCCTTCGGTTGTTTTAATAAATTTTTGTAATAAACTATATGAACACCTTTTGACACTCTTTATGCAACAACAATTTGTTTATGGGTCAGAAGGAGATTTCAATTATTAGTTTAAAATGCTTAACTTAATACTCTTCTTCAGTTGTATATGCATGCATTTTTATGAACCTTAGCTGCATGGACCAATGGGTATTCAGTAAAAGTCATATAAGTTTCAATAAAATACTTCATAACGATAATTGAGTACAGTGACACATTTCTTGCGGATGAGTAAGAAAGTTAGTCAATTTAAATTTTATAAGAAAGAACTTGAAAAATGTGTTTTTCTTTTTCTTTGTGCTAATGATTCTGGTGTAAGCTGTAATGGAGGATATCAGCAGGAGTGGGATTTGGTCTCTGAAAGTGGGGTAGCAAAGGGGATATGGGTCTAAGCGGTGGGGGTCCTCCCTTTTGAAATGTTTGGATTTTATACAGTGCCTTCATTCGATATGATGCAATATTTTTGTTATATATTTGAAAATGTAATTATGAAATCATATGTTTTAAAGAAACTACAAACCAGTATCTTGTTTGTAGGTGCCAGGTGGCATACACTTGATATAAAATAAGTCACAAATCCTGCAGCCCTGCATGCCACTGGATGTCAGCACTTGCATACAATGAAGATACATACCTTCAACATCTAATAAAAAGTCCCTCCAATAGCCAACAGTTCTTGATTCTGTGGCCCTCTTGCTACTCCCCTCTTCACTCCATTGAATGACAAACAGCTTCTCAACTTGAGACATATTCAATGGTTGTGTTTCTGAGTTGGTCAAACAACTTTGGAAAAGGTCAGGATGCCTTCGAATTGCCCCTAGTAGACCTAAGGTGTCCATTCCCAATAGAAAGCTGTAATAAGACAATCATGAAAAAATCTTTAGTATTTCTAAACCAATTTAATTATTGACTTAATCGACCAATCACATATTATGACAAATTTTTAGGGATTAATTGTAATAGGGTATAGCACTGGTAATTTTGTGAAACTCAATTGAAAGTCATCTAAAAGAACTTGAAGATGAAGGAATACATAGAGTGACATAGATACATAGATGACATGTGATTTATGTTCAAAGCATCTTTCCTTGAATCAAAGTGGGGGTTGCAGACGTTAAACTAGGTGGCTAAAATCATCTGAAGTCATTAATTATGAGATGGATCAGAGTTGCCATTTTTAGTTGGCTTAATTAGATGTGAGGTATGATAAATTAAGTTTCACCTCTGGTGACCTTTCACCTCTATTGAAATACCATGTGGTAGCAGAAATTCCATCATAATGTAATAATTAGGCTCCAGTAAATTACATACATATGATATTGATGGCTACACCATGGGGCTGCTATACTCTCAGAACTTAATCCAGTCACACTTGAAGATTGACTGCATGATGATACACCTATGGCTCATGCAAAAACTATTAGATATTTTACGTTGAAAATGTGAATGAACATTCCTGTCATATTAAGTTTTGACACAGTGCCAAACACAAAGCACAGTGAAGTGATCATATGTGTACCAGTAGGTTTTGGTGTCTCGTCTTACATTGTGATATTTAATAAGACAAAGGGTTCCATGTGTAAATGATACACCAATTTTGGATTCTGTAGTCTCCTAGAAAATTAAGTATATTTAGTAAGCATTTTGTAAGTATTGAAATCTGTATTGAGATTTTTCACATGTAAATTTACAGTCATATATAGTGCCCAGAATTTTTATGATTCAGTCAATTGTGCATTACGACATATATTACGGGTTCCATATATAAGACTGGTCACCAATTTATGTTCATTTGCATTATGGAGCCAAACATGTTATATCAAACTTGTTTCATTATCTGCCAGTTTATGTTGGAGAGAGTATACTTCTATAAAGACAATGTATACACTGAGTTTCAAGGAATGAACACTGAAAAGGTGTCTTTGGTGTCACATGCACTTACATAGGGAACCAAAATTGTCTTTTTGTCAAACTTTTCTTCAAGAAGCTGACAAATGACCAACTATATTTGAATTTACATCTGCATATTAAGGTAAAATAATATAACAAAAGTGAAATGAATATGCATTGTCAGAACTGTAACACAAATATTCAAATTGTGCTAAAATGTCACATCACCCCATATGACATATCCCCAGTGGTCCATCGAACTGAAAACAAAGCATAAAATTCATGCAACAAAACTGACCTTTCATATGCTGATCTTGCACGGTCAATAACTGCAAATTTGATCAGGTTTTCAAATATTTCTGTCTTTTCCTCCATTGTATACTTTGCCTTGTGGTACCCCGCCAAGGATATCAGCATGGATGCCTTTTGGATACTTTCCAATAGTTCCTCGTTGTTGCTCGCTTTGTTGATCTTTAAATAATAAATATGAAAAAAAATAATTATATTATAACTAAATCTCATCCAGACATGTTTAACTTTCTATGTCTACAGGGGCATAAAAAGGGGGGAATGGTCCACCCTGGATACCACTCTGTAGGGGTGCCATCATGCTGGGAAAAAAGAAAAAGAAGGAAAGAAACCTCAATTTTTTGGAATTTCTACCAGAATTAATTGTGCTTTTTTCACCTCCACACAGCTAATCATACTTTCACTATTTCTAAGACATGAGATCTCAAAATAAAGGTTTAGATGCAACTTCCAAGACCTGGGAAGTGTCATTTGCGACGATCTAGGATGTATTTTTAGCCAAATATTTCTTAGTACACTACGCGCCAACCAAAGCAAAATGATACAATTCCCCCGGGTGCCAGATACTCTAGAAATGCCACTGTATGTCTAACTGCTGTTTGAAGGGGGAGGTGGCTGCACATGACACATCAAGAAGGAAAGGTTGGATAGCCACAGTACTCTGGGTACTTGTGTTGGTGGTCATAAACATTCAAACGAAAATGGACAATGCAAGTTTGGAAATATCATACATCCATAGTGAGTAGATGAACCCTAGAGTTAGCCATGGGGCCAAGATGAAAATGTTGAAATGCATATAACACCGTCCCCAAAATTCAGAATTTAATCATCATTTATATAGGTATATAGTGGGAATATGATGTTGAATTTGATATTATGCATATTTATTAGAGATGGAGTGGGGCTTCACATACTTTTATGTGTATGTGGGATTGATAGATGTGTATCATATTTAGTATATCTACATTCCCCACACTGAGTAGGTGAACCTTTAGTGCCCATTTGATGAATATGAGGTCAAAATCTTGATGGTCATATATAAATGGTGTAGCACTATATCAGCCCTTAAAATTTAGACTGCTGGCTTGATACTCACAGAATCAATCTGGTTTCTCAGGTCCATGTCACAAACCTCCTCTAGTTGTGGATTGGCAGCATTGAATCCATATGCTAATACCCTGAACACAGTTGGCGACATAAACTGTGGAGAAGGGCCACCATGAATGATAATCATGGCTATCATCACCCCTGCCAAACGATACCAGTCTTTATTGAGAGCTAGAATTAAAAGAAAGATTTAAATTCACTGTATATATGATTAATAAAAAAGGAACCTGTTTATATTTCACTCATTTTTCTATTGTCTATTGTCTATAACTTTCAGACAAAGGTCTTTATTTCTTTGACAACCCACCATTTAATGGAATCTATCCATATTTGGTATGATGTTGTTAGGTGATAGTGCACAGGCTCCAAAATTTTTGGACCATGTGGGCCAACTAATTAAAATTGGTATGAAGATGTTGGGTGATGATTGATGGCATACAATACTTCATTGAAATGTTGATTATATTCCATTAAAGCAAGGAACCATATAGTGCTCATTGAGCTCTTGTTTATTCCTTGCTTGCATTATATAGGCCTGGTTGTATGACCTGCAAGGGATCTATGTACATATGTGATGCTTTGCTCGTAATCATACTAACTCATTTGTGATGCTTTTGATGTAACTCATACTTGGTTTGTAGGTTCCCCATAGTCAGAACAAGAACCCAGGGCCATCTTATCGCATGGGCACACTGGGCAGTTGCCAGGGGCCCCGCGATTTTTTATGGCCCCGGGATTCAATTTGAACAATAAAAATTAAGGTTTATATTATTAAATAGCCGGGTTAGGGCCCCAGTACATTGCTTTGCCCGGGGGCCTCAAATGTTTAAGATGGCACTGCAAGAACCCTATTGTTTTGGTAAAGATTAAAGGTAATTTGTGGTCAACAGATGTGAAGTCACAAACACTTGTAATCAGGCTATTAAACTCAACAAGCTAGGTCAGCTTGAATTAATCTCATTCTTCATTAATATAGTATATATGCAGGTGTTATTGAATATCATTTGATCCATTTTAAAATCACTGATGAATCTGCATGAATCACCATATTTGGCCGATACATGTGGTACGTTTAATGTTTGTTAATTCTGAGCAAGATAAAATTTGGTATGAGGGATGTATGCTCTCAAATGGAAGTTAAGCTCATAACAAGCACTTTACAACACTTCTTATTTTTTTTTCTTGTGGGTGTGAGTGGGTGGGGGGCACTGCTTTAGCCAGCGAGCCATCATTGAGACAGTTAAAATGTAATGGAGACGGCCAGGGGCGGAGATGTTTTGTCAGAGGTGGGGGGGTTGAACCAGTTTTGGGACTAGTTGGGTGTGGTACCCAAGAATCCCCTACTCCCTGCCTCTCCTGAGAATCGTACACAGTACAATTAGAAAAATATGTTGCTGTTGCCTTGCCATCTTCCTCCCCCCCCCCCCACAATTTTAGCATCCCCATTCCCCCTTCCAATTATTTTTTATCT
>JAODAF010036126.1:0-11832 GCA_027574765.1 Molpadia intermedia
TTAGTATTCGTTAAGTGTTCACCTTAGTATTCGAACGCTTATATCAACCACAACGTACCATATAAGCATTCGAACACTTATATTGGTCGATAAGCGTTCGGTTAGTATTCGTCTGAGCCGAATTATTTAAATGAGCTAAGCGTTCGAATACTAGGGCTCGAACACTTAGCTTAGCATTCGAATGTTAAGGTTTGTTAGTATTCGAACACTAAGGCCTGAACACTTAGCTTAGTATTCGAACGTTAAGGTTTGTTAAATTAGTATTCGAATACTAAGGCCTGAACACTAAGCTTGGTATTCAAACGCGATAGCGCTTATATAGTACAGCATATATCTGAACACTTAGCAGGACATTTGAACACTTAGCTCATTTGCATAAAACCACTACAAAAATCAGAAATTCTCTTTGGTAGTTAGCTAGACTTTATTATTTTCCCTAAAACATGCACGGCATATGAGTGGTGGTGGATGCTTTTAGAGTCCTTTTTATGAGTGGTGGTGGATGCTTTCAAAATGCCTTCTTTAGCTTGGCATCCCTCCTAGCGTTTGTGCACTTCGTCGCAAACTTTTGGTTGATGGTGTTTGAATCTATTATGAACAGGTCGTGCCTCTGACACACAGACTTCAGGTATTCTGAAATTAAAGCAGAACAATATAATAATAATATAATAATATTTGAATGATATATAACCAAAATGATATACATCAATCGATCACTGAAATTTCCATTCAGGTTATGATGCTTGATTTTCAGCGCAGTGACACATTCCCTCCCCCCCCCCATTTTCCTAACTGGTAAATGGTACAGGTAGTTCGGATATGTTCCAGAAATGTGACTGAATGTGTGCATGGTTTGGACAGTAGGGATTCATATTCACATATTATTGCACGAGAGTGCATGCATATTGGGGTGACCCATAAAACTAAAGTAAGTTGTATACAGTGCATGTATCAGTCATTTCAAAATGGTCATCCATGCCTGCACATAATCTGACATTCTAATCACATAATTTATTCCCGGAGTTGTGGCATGTGCCTGCAATGGAAATTTACCTTTAATCGCTTCCACGCGAACTGCATCCAGCGGTTTTCTTCCAGTGCCAGACTTGCTGGCTCTCAACCCCAGGCCACACGACCCAGCAAGCCTATCCGATGAAAATACAAGATCGATTGTACGGTTTAAAATGTACTCTGTTATAGCCACAGGTTTAATTTTGGGGTTTTCTTTTTTCTGACAAGCCTTTTGCTCTAGCTGGTATAGCTCCATGGAGTTGATTAGCACAGAGCTAAATCTGGATGGATCTTTCACATCTATTATTAAGGGCTTCTGTGAATAAAAAAAAACCAGCATTAGGAATATAACAGTTACAAATTATGTAACAGTGGGTTATTCTCTCTACCTCATGACTGTATATTCCCTCCACCTCAAACACAGTATTTCACCACAAAATAGATTAGAATGAAAACAAGAAATTTCTGCTTTTAATATATTATTTTCTAATCACGTTTAGGCATGAAAAAAATAAATGTTATCAAAGTGAATAATAAAATACCAAATTAATCACAGGTTGTCATAAACATTTAATAAAAATATTTTTCTCAAAAATGAGTTTCTTCCATTTTGGCAGAAGATACCTGTTTCTTCCAAGTGGTAAAACTGTGGTTTTCCCACAGCCTTGGAAACAACATGCAAACCCTGCTTAGCTCAGTGGACATGCATTCATGTAAATCAGTTACAATCAGTCAGTGTTTGGAATAAAAAAGTTACCTTCCTAGGATTCGTAGTTCCAGGGGCCTCTGGAAATATCTTCTTAAGGGTCGTCTTTGGTCTGGCATTTGGTGTCTCCTGTTAAAAGATTGAGATTTCTGTAATGGTGGGCTCAATTGAAGTTGGAATAGTTATAAATAAAAATACATAATGGCAGTGTTCTCCACAAGCTGTTTTGTCCGGGCGCGCCGTCTGGACAAAACAATCGGGGAGATGGGGGATATATACCCCCCACTTTTTGGAGACGCTTTCATTGACTACAGTAAATATCTGGCTTATAATCCATCCCACTATTCCAAAAAATTCCCCCAAAGATGTGCGCTGATCATGATGATACAAATATTGACATCGTTTCTCTCCACAGACCTTAATTCTTGCACAAGAATAGGCCAATTTATTTAAAAAAAAATCTTGTCCCTGCCCTCATGCATCATTTCTTTTTTGGAATTTTCACAAATATCATCAATATTTTGATGACAATTATGATACTGTGCAAGTGCAACACTGAAGTTGTATGGAACAACTGGAAATTACACATTGAAAATATGTGCCAAAGGAGTTACTGTTTTTGGCATTTTGAAACTGTCGCTAAAAAAATAAACAAATAGGGGCCTAGGCCTAAGTGCCGTATGTCATGCAGGGGCACCGGAATCACCTTCCCAAATTTGCAATATATGCCTAGCCTATCCTATAGCATTTTCAAATTGTCCAATTGTGTAATAAATTTCTTACCAGTTTCATACTTTTACCAGTAAAATGGGTGATTTATTCAGAATATTTGTTTACCTAAATCCTAGGCCTAAAAAGCACGTGTTGGAGGTGTGTCTTAGGGAACCTGAGGCACTCATGGGACGTCCCATTCAAACCGAAAGATTTTTTTTATCCACTACGATATAAATTATAATGGTAATCTGAAAGTAGACTCTAGCCTAGCCATACTCACTACACTAGCCTAGGCCTAAAGGCTATATCATGACGCCAGTGCCCAAGGTAGGCTATAGGCGGGGGCGGACTTACGTCACATCGATTATGACATCGGCGCGCCGATGAAAACAACTTTAAATCTTCCACACTGTATGTATGGGGAAATCTTTGTTTTCATCGGCTAATCGAATGTTCTCCTTAGAAACCGCGCCCGCCTATAGGCGCATGGGACAGGCTAGCTCACTAGCTTGCACGATCAAGCTAAACTAGCTAGGCTATAGCCTACCTACTGTATACTCAGTCTGTGTATAGCCTACCGTATAGAACTGTGCCTGGGCATGTGGGCTATACACTGTCACTAGTCTATAGTGTCTATTGTATTGTCAATACGTACGCCTCGGCCTAGGTCTATTGTGCCCATGCAGAGGATACAACGAAATGTAGGCCTAGCCTACTCAGTATGCTATAGATAGTGTTAGCTAGACCTAATATTAAATTATACTATGCCCAGGCTATATAAAATCCCGAAATCTTACTGTTGGCTGTGAAAACAACAACTCCCTTGTAATCCAGCTGCACGACTTTCTCAACTCCATCGTCTGTTAGTTCAGTCGTAGGAAATTTGCACAAAACCTCAGAAGAAACTTCACACTTGTCACCTTGAAGAATAAGAACTTCTCTCCGTTGAATCTGAATAGATTGTCAGAGGGGTAAAACACGATGCAAAATGCCATTTTGCGGTATATACTCGCTATACAATTTGGACCTGCAAAAAAGAACTTCGGCTATACTTGAACAGCTAACAATGGGGTTTACAAATCACAATAGTTCTAGGGCCGGCTAGGCTAGTCGTCTGATCTGGCTCTATATGCGATTATATGATATGTACGTACGTACGTACGTAACGTGTCAACTAACATCTTTGCTTCAAATATATAATACAGTGTGAAGAATCATTTCCCGCCAAGCATTCGGATTGGTCTAGCGGGCCAGCTGATGCTGCTGATCGTAACATAATGAAAGTGCATGTGCTGTACTTGACCTTACAACAGCGAAAAAGTGCTTACCAGTATTATACACATATATAATTCGAACATTCGTTAAATTACTGTCTAATATGTAATTAGCTATGTTTCTAATCGGCATAATAATTTTTGAACACCGATTTCTAAATGCAAGGGTCAACTTTGTGGCTTTCATATGCAAATAATTATACAGATGACGGAGTCGGACTGTATGTACGATTGTGTGTTGTAGCTCCATGTCTGGCAGCGCGGAGTTCTACGTAACAATGCTGTTACCAGGGCAACTGTACCCAACCCGCCGATATCAGTCGGTGAAAACAAACGGTCTACGTTCATTGAGTACTGTGGCATAGCTTGATCGGCAGAGCTAAAATACTCTTATTTACTAGTTTAAACTTCAAATAATGTCAAATAATTGTGTAGTTATTATCTGCTACTAAACACTAATCGTTTAAGAAACAAGTAAGTCAAGAAACCTTTTTTTTTACTTAGCAAAAGCCATTATCTGTACGTTATCTACACTGTAGGTTGGTGTGTGCTCACCGGCAAAAATCCGGTGACTGCCGAAAAGTGACGTCAGCCCGCGCTGCCCCATACAAATGAATGCCCGAAATTGCCCTGTAGCAAATGAATGCCCCTATGCATGAATAAATGCCCGATTAGGCCCAATCTCTACGACCCCGTTGTTATTGACTTTGTAAATGAATGCCATTAGATTATATATTTGATTACGTTTTCGCTCTGTTGCTCCTAGGCTATATTTACTGCGTACGTACGGACGTCACATCACTGTACTCACTACTGACAGATTTAGCATGCATGCATGACGTACGTGGCCTAGCCTATGTGTAGAACTTGGGATAAATTATGGTTAGGCCTACTGTTCAATTCCATTCAAGAATTATATCTCTTGGACTGATTCCGAAGCAGTTAATGGGCGACTGGGTCGTATTTCTGTTTTAAGCTTACTATTACTAGTTAGGCCTATTCAATATGGCTGAATGTTATAAACAAGACAGTAGTTGTGACTCGCAAATTACCTCGGAGTTGGATGCGGAGCCTAACACGTGCAAGAGTGCAGAAGTTGGGCCTAATGTTACATTACAGTTACACGTATTGGAAACAGTACAGGAAGTAAGCCTAGGGCCTAGTCCTACTCCTCGACCGACACAGGCCATCCATGCCTCAAAACGCTCAATCGCAGGTGACGAAGTGAACAGTTGTAGTGTTCCTAAGGCTACGAAACGGGGACCATACAAAAGATGGATAGCAGAAGACAGTATTCATACATTAGACTTGGAGTTGGAGGTAAATTTTGTGACAGTGACAGTAAATTGTCCTGTCTTTTTATTTTTTATAAATTATAGGGCCTAGGCTAGGCCTAGTCGAAAAGTAACAGGCTAGACTAGCCTACATCACATGTAACTACTGTTGGGCCTAGCCCACAGGCATCACTTGCATAGGGTCATACTATACCGCGTCCAGCAGCGTCTGGCAACGTCCGGCCGCCGGGCCTGCCATTTCAGGCCTCAAATTTCGCACTATATATCACTCGCTAACTGCGAGCTGGATTTTATAACTGGGAGTAGGCCCTAGAAAATATAAGGCACTAGCATTTTTTCAGCGAGTAGAATCCTAGACCTATGTGTACATTACTACAACCCTTGTCAAAATTAAATGAATAATTCATCTAAGATTTGAATAATTGAAAGATGTTTGATATTGGTGTTTGACAGTTTTTATTTGTAATCTGTAACACAAATGAAATTTAATTATTAGTTTAATTCAATAGTAATGTTACAATCAACATTAAACTCATTAGGGATAATTATACAATATATCATGTGTCTACAAGATTAGAAAATAACAATTGATGCATCTCGTTTTGCCGAAAATAGTGTGTTTAAATTAGCCAGTCAATTTTTTAGCTACTTGCATTTTTAAGCTAGTTGGCAGCATATAGGCATAGGGTACCCTCCCAATATAAGGGGGCTGAAAAAATTGCCCTAATTTTGAAAACGTGCCCGAATTACGCAATGTTTTTTTAAATATTCTTGATCCGGGAGAAATAATCGTGTAAAATTGTAGGCATTCGGGCAAAACATTTATTTATTCGGGCAAAACATTTATTTTTTACCAAATGCCATTTTTTGCCAGATTTTTGCCCGAATTCTGGGTCTTGAGAATCTTTTGGGGGCTGCAGCCCCCCCCCGCCTCCTACGCCCATGGTTGGCAGTTCATTTTAGCTAGTAAGAATTTAAGGGCACTAGCAGTTTTTAGCTAGTGACATTCAAATCATTGTGCGCTTATATATACAGTGCTAATTACGATTGTTATGCAGTGGCCGACTCAAGGTACCGACTGACTCAGGTACACTCACTATACATTGTCACTTTGTGGTGCATGGCTTAACCTATAAGTATAAGCCTGGCTTAGGGGATAGGCTAGACAACGGAGCAAAACAAACGAGAAGACTCTTCCTTTTCCATAAAAAGAACCTGCCTACCTTTGCAGAGCCTCAAGCTTCTTCCACCCCATCAAAATAAGCGATGTTTTCTTAGTCGGGTGGAGGATCGTGAATCACAGACAGAGGAATGATATAAACTTGTGTAGGCCTATGTAGTGAATACTATGTGCCTCTCTGGCAGTCTGGTGTAATAAAATACTAACTTTGACATAGGATTGTATTAATATTATAATTTATATACATTTATACCTATTATGCAGTGCAACATAACTGGTGCCTGTGGCCTACTATGTTTTTGCTATAATACTCTAATAATACTACTTCCCCATTCTACATTTTTAGTAAAATTTCTAGATGTTTCAGCTAACTGCCAATTTAGCCAACCTGTCGACCTTCAATTTCGGAAACTTGAAAGCCTTCAATTTCAGAAACTTGAAAGCAGATGTAGTCCACATAGCCTAAGCATGTTTAAAATCTCTATAACTACAGAGAGAAAATATTTTTTTGAAGCAGTTAAGATGTTGGCCAACTTGGCCTACATGGTATTAAGAATGGATGTCCATACAAACTATATGTAAATTATTTTTTATTAGCAGTGCATGCGCTCAATCTCGGATCAGTGAATTGGTGTCTTTGGAAAGGTAATTGCATAAAGGGTCGTTCCATGTCAAATCAATTCGGAGGCTGTTGCGTGACCCTTTGAAAAAATGTTGATACTGCATTATTGGGTATACAGTTATAGAACACAGGTCCACTTCTCAACTCATTTCTTATGTACGTATGTCAGGATGTCAAGTCACCAGTTGCATCCAAACATCCACTCAGGGGTAGTCGTCAGTCCATGAACAGGACTGTGTATAATTTACGGTACGTTACACAAACCAGATACCTCCAGTTGGTATGTGTAGCTTATCGGAATCTAACATTCTGTTCAAGGACTACTCTGGGGTATGGTAGAACTTAGAATTTTTTATTGAAAGTAATGAAGTACATGACATTATTACAACCGACACAATTGCATCCAAACATCCACTCAGGAGTAGCTTGCTTGGTAGAACTCATGCTACCATCTCTTGCATTTAGTAAAGTTAAGGTCCCGGGAGCAGGATGGGATTGTAATGGTAACGCGCCTTCCTCGTTGCCCTCTGTACACTTGGCTTCAAGGCTCCTTAATGAGTCATGGTTGGTTTACTGAACTCAACCCATAGAAAGCTAAACCTGTTCAACAAATACAGCTCAGAACATTGCATATATGGGCTAGTCCGCAACAGCAGACCTAGTGTTACGTTTTGTTACACAAACCTCCACGAAGGTCTGCAGGGGATCAATGCAATGAAACCTCTTTTTAAGGAATTATCAAAAATTGACCAATACAGGACTAAAAAACCTGCATATGGTACGTTTATACCACATTTTATTGTAAATACTCACAAGCACTGATAATATTCCATCCAATTTACCATAAGTTACTTTGATTTTAAAAAAATGACGAAAAATGCACCTTTCGAAAAACACCTCGCACAACTGCTTCCACAGAAAGTTCCAAGAGAACGACTTGTGACAAGCATGAATTTACAGTCTGCAAACCTGGTGCTGAGATTTTGAATGCAGCCTTCTAACACGTAAATGTATATACATAGATTCCGTACATGACGTTCAGATGTTGAGGTGAAGAACTGATTACGTAAGGTCTACGTGAAATCATTTGAAACTTGCTCTATATACCTTAACTGTTGGGAAGAAGTTTTGATGTATATTTCTTCAAAATTTTCAAAGGAAATGATCGAATATCATATATGTCGATCATAACTATAGGTCGTTCAAGATTATCGTGGGTAAGTTTAGTCAGTTGAAACGCAAAAATGCGATCATGAGAACTGCCACTCCAAGTGTGGCTATTGAGAGGTTGCGTTGTATTGATCCCCTGCAGACCTTCGTGGAGGTTTGTGTAACATAACGTAAAGCTAGGTCTGCAGTTACGGACTAATATGGGCTAGCTGTATAATCTAATTATAGCCCCTCCCCCTGATGGCACAAGTTACCACTCCTGTTAGTGTAAGTTAACACAGCAATCCTAAGTAATTATAATCCTTTGTTTTCTTTTTTCAACAGTCGGCAAGTTTTGGGGATTTTGCAGTTGATGGAGCAGGTGATATTTCTGATGATAGCTTGGAAGAGGGCACTACAGCAAATGAACCCGAGTGTATAACAGCACAGAATGAATATGATACAGGTACCTCTATGTCATTTGAAGATTTTGCACATGATGATGAAATCATGGATGATTTACTGAGAGATTTACAAACCACTGTTCAAAAACATAATTTTGAAGATCTGGCAGATGACTTGTCAGATCCTCTTGTTGTAGTTGGGGAAGATGTAATACAAACTGAAGAGTACATCATCCCAGAAACCGTTGGCAGTGAGGATGAAGAGGAAAAGGATCCACCACTGTACTCTGGATCGCGAAGGCATTTAGGAGTTGTTGTCCTCCTCCTTTGCTGTTTCATGATTCGATACAGGCTCTCCCAAGATACCATGCATCACTTGCTGGTATTGCTTCAGTTGCTATTACCAGAAGATAATTGTTTAGTCACCTCATTTAATGGCATCAAGAGATTCCTTTCAAAGTTGACATTTCTACCAGAAATACAATACTACTGTTCGTACTGCTATACACTCCAGTAATTAAAGGTGCAACAGTTTGCCCTAATGAATTTTGTCTCAAAGAGCTGGTTCAACCTGGGACTGTTGCATACTTTGTTCAACTGAAAATTTTATCACAGCTGCAGTCATTTTTCAAGCGACAATCATTTACAGACACTATATAAGAACACATCGCTTTTCACATCTGAAAAATACCCCTGCTGGAGTAATAAGGGACGTGTATGATGCAGGCCTTTACCATGATTTTTTCAAGAAAGGTATATTGAATGATCCCAATAGCTTGTCTTTTGCCATGAACACAGATGGTGTTGCAATTTTTAAGAGTTCGAATGTATCTATGTGGCCTGTATACCTACTTGTTAATGAGCTCCCTGTCGGTGAACGCAAAGCAAGAGAAAACATGTTACTGTATGGCATTTGGATTGCCAAGAAGAAACCTATCATGTGGAATTTCTTGAAGCCTTTGTATGAAGATCTCAAGAAATTGGAGGAAGGTGTTCAGCTTATAGATTATCTTGGTCAGACGTTTTTGTGCAGGGCTGTCTTGTTAACTTGCACTTGTGACCTCCCTGCTAAATGCCTAGTTACTAACAGCATCCAGTTCAATGGAAAGTATGGTTGTTGGCACTGCCTCCAGCCAGGTGAAACCTTTCGCACACAGAAAGGAGGGTGTTGTCATGTTTTCCCATACAATGATGACAATCCAAGTGGACCAAAGCGTACTCCTGAATCAGTTAGAAGTGATGTAAAAAAAACAACTGAAAAAATTAAAAGCAGGGATAAGAACTACATGACGAATGGATGTAAAGGACCATTTTGGCTCATGTTTCTACAAAATTTCAACTTTGTGGATGGATTTGTGGTAGACTACATGCACGGTGTGTGTGGAGGTGTTGTGAAGCTTCTACTTAATTTATGGTTTGGCAGTGAACAACGTAAAGAACGTTTTTCTCTCTATATTCATAAATCAAAAATGACAGACTTACTTAAGAAGGTGAAACCTACCGTAGACATTACAAGGACACCTCGTTCTCTTGACGAATTACCATATTGGAAAGCTTCCGAGTTCAAAAACTTTCTATTACACTGGGGAGTCCCGATTCTCTCTTCAGTGATGCAGCAAATATATTTGGCTCATTTTTGTCTGCTGGTTAGAGCCATTTATCTTCTCTCGAAGGAAGAAATTTCTTTGCAGGATGTTGCCAGTGCTGAAACCTGTCTTCAGGAATTTGTGAAGAACTTTGGTAGTCTTTATTCGATGCGATATATGACGATGAATGTTCATCAACTTTTGCATTTGACCAACACCGTCAGAATGTGCGGGCCACTTTTTGTGAACAGCTGCTTCATTTTTGAAGATATTAATGGATTCATTGTTTCTCATATACATGGAACACAAGGTGTGCCAACACAAATTTTACAGTGTGTCAGCTTTATTCAAGTAATGCCAATTTTGAAGGAAAGAATGGCTCACAATGACATTGAGGCCCTATCTTATGTAAATGACTTGAAAAATGTCACAAAACACTCTTGGAAGCATTTGAATAATGGCATGTATTGTATTGATACAATGAATGAGAAGGTGATTTGTGGTGAAGATTTTGTTGCTATCAGTCAGTGCTACAATATTCATATAAGTTTAAAGGTATGGTACCGAAGCTACCTAAAAAGCACTGCCTCATTTGTATATGCCCTACCTTATAAACGGCTTACACGGAGAAACCAGAGTGTGATCAAATATAGATTGGCAGGTTCTATTCATTTTGGATGTGTGAAGTATTTTGCTATGGTGGATAGCAGCTGTGATGGACCAATTCCCATAGCCATTATTATTCCATTCTCCTTGAGAAATCACAATGAGCGTGACAGTATTCACAGGGTTATAAAGAATTTGACAAAGGTGCATGTTGTCCTCTTACAAGACGTTTTACATAGTTGTGTGTTTGTTGAAATGGATCATGGGCTGTTTGTCTGTGAAATTCCAAACAGGTATGAAAGTGACTAGGAGCCGAGCCAGCTGTACCAGAGAAGTTTTTCAGTTTCATTTAAAGGATCTGGGTGAGTCTACTCTACCCAGTTGTCATTCCAACTGCATGATCACAAAACAATTGTGCGAATGAGAATGGAAAATTACTCAGGTGCGTGTGTGACCATATAAATTGCACACAATGTAACTCCCTCATGCAGCAATATGCTCTTAATGAATAATGGTTGTTCTGAGATTGTTTGATAATTTATTTACCAAATGATGTAACATATAGCAACATTTTGCCCTCTTCTCTTTTGAAATGCCAACTCATTGAGCTCCTTTAATCATGTCTAGCTAAAGTTAGAACACTTATGAATTTATATTTTCTCACGCCTTTGGAATAATTGAGTACACCTACTTTGATTTGTTTTTGGAACCAGCCATTGTTATTCACATGGCATGAGATAAGCGGTACTGGCATTATAAAATGAATGCTTATATGCTTTTCTATTACATAATTACAATATCCCAAATTCCCAATACATATTTTTGTTATGATCACAAATTAATAAGCCCCTGGGTCATGCAAAATAGCCCCTGGCTCTTGATAAAACCCTGTGAACCAAGGGCTACTTTAAAAAAAAATAGCCTCTGGGTTTGACTTAAATTTCAAACCATGATTGTTAGTAAAATATGCAAGTACTGTATGCTAGTCATCTACAGTAGGCCCTACTGACCAATTCGTTTGTAGCACTTGACTACAGAATTTACCCTGATGGGATGTGTACTTCTGCTGGGAATGACAAAAATGAGTCTTGCCAGACTTCAAAAAGTAGTGACTCTTTGGTCATATTTCAGCTTGAATCAATGCAGAAATCATTTCTAGAACATTCAGATTATTAGTCTTCTTGATTTGCCAAAGAAGGTACAGTAACTGTATATTATTGAAGAAAGTGTATATGCACCAGCAGTGTTCTCCACAGAATGAAGAAGTAGGTTGTTGGGGGGGGGG
>JAODAF010036348.1:0-11830 GCA_027574765.1 Molpadia intermedia
CAATAACCGATATGGGGATTCAAACGACAAACGGGATGTGGACCAGCATAGTGTCAGTCTCGGACATGAGAGTGTTGGTTTCGGATGTCATTGGCTCAGTTTTGGCTTCAAAAATCAGGACGTATGTTGAATTTTAAGCACTGTATAATGATCGCACAGCAAACAGATAATCGGACCTTTCACAAAATGGATACCAGTTAACATCATGCGTGTTGTAGTCCGAGTAGGAGTACTTGGCTCCGAGTACGAGTATAAGTACGAGTATTTTTTCTGGGCATGAGCACGAATACAAGAACGAGTACTTGGTTTGACCATTTTTTTGAGTATGTGTTGGGATTTGGTGCATATTACGTCAAATTACGTCATACATCATGTATGTTACTCTGCTTACAGTATAATCAGTAATATAAATTGATAAACACAAACAGCGTTTTCCTAACCTGGGTTAGTAACTGTAAAGAAAATATGTTCCTGTGTTGTGCTTGCCACTAGACATGTAGTAATTGTTGTGTAATGGACACTGTCATTAATGAATGATCTTCAGCAAAAGTGTGACCTTGGTTCATGCTTCCCTGTCTTGGCCACCTCACCTCAAATATTTTAACTTGTATAGAAAACACTGGATTTGTGGAATGTAAAACAATTAGCTAACTTGGCTAAGAGTAGTATATTGGTTGAAATGGTCTTAGCTAAGTTTCAAATATCGGAAACCCATGTGGTACAGAAGGATACATATTCATAGACCGTCTAGTAAAACTACTGCTGTTAAGATGATTGATCACGTTTCAATCTCAAACTTACAAAATGTAATATTATTTTTAAATCATTGTGGATGGGGATATAGATAACTTACTGTTTGTTGATTGCATCAAGATCAATTCTTCATTAATGGTTAGGAAAAACAATACCATATCAATATGTAGTAAGTAATGTGCCAAACAAGGGTTTATAACATATCTTACAATCATAACTTAACATTAACTGACTTAGTTCTTTATTATTTAACAAAATCACATCACTAGCCGTAAATTACTTTGGCCAGACTTTAGTCAGTGTTTTAAATACACTTTTTAGTCTAGAGACTGGTGTGGGAGAAAGGATGAAACAGAATATATATATTACTTCTCATTCGGAGGGAGTGTTGAACTTCAACAACATCTAGCATTATGCCAAGGATGGCTATAATATCCATAGGCGACCGCAATGGGGGAGCAAAGGGGGACCTAGAATTTTAATAACCTTATTTTATACTGCATACAAAATAAGAAAAAATAAGATACGAAAAACAATAATACTGATTTGTTTCGCGCTGGTTCACTTGACCCGTCACTTTTTTGTATATGAATATGGACTAATCAGTGTAGATATAGGCCTATATAATGTTTTCTTCTTTTAAGTACCACAAAACTTGTGTTACTTTGTATATAAGAAGAAAACATGTTGCAGCACACTTGATCGGACCATTATCATGTTAGGTAATACTTTTGATCATGAGTCTCTCATTGTGAAAAGTTAAGTACATTAACAGCCTTTACACTTTCAGCCAAGTTTTGCACCATTCTAAAAGTATGCGAGTAGCCCAAAATTTAATAAATAGACATGAGATCTCAAAATAACGGATGTGTAAATGCAACTTTCAACGCCCGGGAAGTGTCTTTTCCTAGGAGTATTGTTTGGAAAAAGTTTCTTGTACGCTCCGCACCAACCGAGGGTGGCGCTCCACTTAGATAGTCTCAAGTACTGTGTGAGGTCTACTGATTCCCCCCATCCCCCTTGCGAATATTTCTGCGGACGTCCATATGCCTTATGCCGATGTTCAGGAATACGCATTATACCCACTATGCTAATGTATGAAACATATATATGATATCACAATGATAATTACGTTAACAAAACATTTGAGATGGTAAATGACATCACCAAGGTTAATATGACATTAATTATAATTCTAATCAGGACTTATTATTCTCCGACCCCAAAAACACCTGGCGAACAGGAGAATGCTTGTTAAAGTTATTTTTTTTATTTAAGTAACGAGTAAAACTTATGCAGACAAATATTATAGGTTAAGCCACCTATATCACTAGTATCAAATGTGTTGCTTGCAATATATGCAGTACTTGGTTATATGGGTTGCAATATGTATATTATATCACCTCTTAGGCCTACTACTAGTAAAGTAATAATTGATCTTGACCTAGCAATGACTTATGCTACAGTAAAATACACCGTAGATCTTACATATACTGACAACAAATTATTCACAATGATGTCTTTTTTATGATCAAACTAGAGCCACAGTAAATCTAACTAAAGCACTTTAAATTCTGAACCGTATGAAGGCTTGCACATTTGCATAGATCATTATTATGCACTGCCAAATCCGGAATTACAAAATAAAGCTAACTGATCAAACTGATTTGGCCATGAGAACTCATTCTAGCAATAATCTACTATCCTGTATTCAATTCCATGTGAGAGGTTTGATAAAATTCACAGTGAAAGTAGAGTGGTTGATGCTAATGTGTAACAGTTAATTAGGCCTATGCATATTTTAGTACGAGTATCAGTACACAAAGGTATACTTATTTCAAAAAATCTACATAGGTAAAATATTCACAACAGTGCATAAAGCTGTGAATCGAAATGTAATAAAACATGCTGATGCAATGTTTTCTTCTGCTCTCCTTGAACGAGGTTATACGAGGTATAGCAGGTGCATATTTAACACTGTTTATTCAATGTATAATATTTCTAGTAGTTTTGTAAGCCTCGTTAAATGTAAAGGTCACTTAATATATTGATCTTATATTTCACTGAACCCGGCAAGTAAAGTTATATCGATCAACACATTGTAGGCAACAGAAAGGACATACACAATATACTATTACTACTTGGCTATAGTACAGGCAATTGGCGTGACCTTGCTTATTTGAACTACTTCTGATTCAAGATCGACCTCTGAAAGTGGATGGAAAATCCAAATTGAATCCATAAACCACAGTACCAGAATTAACAGTACGACTGGTTACAAGCATTCATTCCCTTCCAAAAAGACTTGTATTAGCCTATAAAGATTAAATCATTTCCTTCGTTAAGTCATTAGTAGTTTCTGAGACGATTCCGAGACGAAGTTAAATAACGAAATATCAGGGAAGATTTGCTATACCTATAGCTATTGCTATATACTCGCAAATGCAATGTGGCCTAGTTTGCATTGGTGATGAGATTGGTGAAGCAAAGTAAATCACATCGGCTCATATTTGCTGTTTAACTGAGAAATGCCAGACTTGCTCCGCCATTACGTGTAAACCAATATGACATGGATCAGATGACATTCAGAGCGTGGCTGACGTTTCATTGCAAATACAACTTATACAATGTATAACCTGTAGCACGTTAACGTTCGGTCTTGTACAATTACTAACTTTAGCAAATCTTAAACAAACCAATAAACATGCCTTGTGCCAATGAATTATAACTGTATGCCTAAGCCTAAATGATCTACTTACTTTCGGACATATGTAAATATGTTCGGGTACCTGAGATAATAGCTGTATATTATTAGTGTTACTCGGGCCGCTGTCGCGCGTTAGTCACTACCGGCGGAGACGATGTTACATCATTTGTATTGTTCTGACTGCACTAAGCATATGGTACAATCCATGTAACTGGAAAAAAACTTCATATCTCGATTACCTAAGCCAGTTTAAATTGACGATTAGGCCTATGTATCAATTCTTACTTCAAGATTGCGTGTAATACTGCTTTAAAGGTTGCATATCAAACCTTATTTAATCCTGGGATATTAACGTTTCTTGTCACAATCTTATAACTGTCCGGCGTAGTCAGAAATTGCGATCAGTAGCATTTGGCGAATGTCACGTGATTGATATTTTCCAACACGAATTACCTCACTATATGTCACGCTTGTTCGAGTACGACATTTTTGTGGTGGGTGTCTATAATTGTCCCATTTGATCACTTTAAGATATCGGATATTGCCAATCTTGTAAAATTTTATTGGCACATGGTGACGTAAAATTTGTGAAAATTGACTAAAGGTGCTCGTAACAATCCTGGTAGTGCATTAAACGGGGTGTTTAAATCATTTTGGGTAAACTCTTACTTTTGTTTAAAACACATAGTCTTTGGTAGATTTTACGAAATTTGGGACACAAAGATCTATTAGAGAAAGTCATTTGCGGTGTTAAAACTATTGGGTTAGGGCTATTTAGAGGTTATTTGATGTCATTGTGTGAAAATAGTAAACATTCTTCTACCACAGGCTTAAAAACGAGACAATTCAATTAAGTTGGACCGCTGTGTTTGTCGGTTAGCCCGACCCGAAAAGTAACCGGTCGGGTATTTTTCCGTTTACCCTATAATCGCTATAATATAATTCCTATGCCAATCGCTATAGGTGTGGCGCAGGTTCAACCACGTCGTCCTGGTTCGCTTGCCCTAATTCATTATGCATGAATAAAGTTATACAACATTTCACATTTTATGTAACGTTCTGTAACGTTGGCTAACACAGTAGCAGTTAGTTACGTAGGCTTAGGTTAAGTATGCTTGTTACCAAGCTATTAGTAGGCTATGTGGGATACAGGCTATCAATTCAATCTGACATTTAACCTAAATTTACCTGGGCTAATTAGACTATACTTAAGCCAATGCTTGATTGATTCGCGGTGGCCGATTAAATTAGCGGTAAGCTGCATCACGATACTACTGTTAGCTTTCAGATACCGTTTGGTGTTTGGAAAGACATAGGAGATTTAGTTGTTGATTCTTTCAATTTCGCTTTTCAGCAGGGATATATTGCAGATGAACAGGGAAGAGCGCCTATTACTTTAATTCCTAAATTATCTTAAAAACTGGCGACACATTCCTTTGTTATAGTTATTCGTTTAAAATTATATTTATTGGACTTTTTTAGACTTATCCTTGATCTTATTTGGTATCGTGATAGTCGTTCAATTCCAGGTTCTTTGTTATTTCTTGATTTTGAAAAAGCCTTTGATCGACTAGACTGGGATTTTATTCAAGCTACTTTCCAGTAATATAATGATTTTCGACATTGGGTTAAGGTCCTTTACAGTAATATTACATCCTGTGTTGTTAATAATGGGTTTGTTTCAAAATAGTTCATGGTTCCTAGAGGTGTTCGCCAAGGATGCCTTTTAAGTCCTTATATTTTCATTATTTGCACATTATTTATGAGAAATGAGAATAGTCTGATTCGTGGTATTGTGATTTCAAATTGTACTATTAAAAATTTTCAATATGCGGATGATACTGTTATCACTGATGAATCTGAGATATTGTTGAATGAGGTCAATAGGGTATTGTGTTTATTTCTTCAAGCTTCTGGGCTTTGTGTAAATATAGAAAAGTCATATTTATTATTCCCTTTAGGACCTTTTGTTCATAGACGTCCTAATTATTTCATATTTAGCGGTTTCATGATTGTAGTGGCACCATTCGATATTTAGGTATTTCGTTTGCCCACCATGAAGAAGATTTTTTTCTCCTAAACTATGTTCCCAAACTCTCTAGAATAAAATCGCTTCTTCATAGTTGGTTTTATCGAGATCTTACGCCTATTGGCAAAATCATAATTATTAAAACTTTTGCCATTTCCCAACTTGTTTTATCTTTTTACAGTACTGCCAAATGCACGTGACCATTTTATACATAAATTGAACAAGCTATTTTCCATTTTATTTGGAATAAAAAAATTGATTAGGTTAAGAGAACTGTTCTTAGTAATGGTGGATTAAACATGGTTGATACCACAACATGTATAGATAGTTTAAAAACTGCTTGTGTGAAACTTTATACTGATGACAATTTTAGACCATGGAAAACGTGTTTTGATTATACTTCATGTTAACTGTAACTTCGATAAGGGTGATGTTAGTGTAACCAATACATTCATTCAACAGGTTTGTGATGATTGGGCCAACTTTACCTTTTCAATTCCGAGTGAGAATTTTGCTGGTCAACATGTACTTAATAATTCCTTGATTAAAATTGACCAGAAAGTAATTTTCTTAGAGAATTTGGCATTTGCAATTTTCCTTTTACATTTTTCCATGTAATACTTAAAGCAATCCCTCGAACCTGGAAAACTAACATCGATCATAACCACTGCATTAATATTAATGTTCAGCGTTTTCTTAAATTCCAAGGAGGACCAATTACGTGTACAAGACCCTTATAAAAGACAAAGTTTCCATGCCTATTGCCATTGCTAATTGGCAAAGTTGTAACGCTAACATTACTTTTAATTGGAAAAATGTTTTTTTACTTCTATTTTTAGCAGTTAGAGATACAAAGATTCAATATTTTCAATTTCGATGTTTACATAGAATTCTAAGGGTCAATTATTTTTTGTGCCAAATTAAGATTAAAGATTCTCCTCTTTGTTCAATTTGTAATAGAAAAAAATAAACGCTTGATCGCCTTTTTTGGTTTTGTACATATGTAAAGAAGTTCTGGTATGAAGCTTGTAATTATTGTTTAAAAGAAAAAAATAGATAGAAATAGTTCAACCACACATTTTTGATTTACAGATGACATTAAGCACCCTATTAATTTGTTTTATTCTCCATGTTAAATATTATATTTCCTCCTGTAAAATAAACAACTTGGTACCAGATTCGATAAATTTTTATCAAAAGTTTAAATTTCATTTAGATGTTGAAATGTTTACACTGAACAAGAATAGAAACGATTATGGTATTTTAAGATTCCAAGAGACATTCAGGCATTAGTAATAGACATAAATAATATTTCTTTTTATGGTATATCGTACCATATTATTGTTTAATATTATTTTTATGATTTGTAACAACCAAAGCTTCTTATAAGTTATATGCTATGTTATTTTGTGCATGTACCACTTATATGCAGTACTTGAATAAACCGGTAATTGGACAAGTAACCATAACCGTTTTCAAGTAAGGTAACAACGTTCTGTAGCTTAGTCTAACAGAGACTACAATACTATAGCATACAGTTAGTTTGTTAGGCTTAGGCTAAAGTAGTAACGTTAGGCCTAATAAGGCTACTAACGTTAGGCCGGGATAATCGTCAATCTGATATTTAGCAAAACCAAATTATGGTCTTGGTAAAAATAATGTATGAAACCAAAATAATGCTAGAGCCTAGACGTAGGCCTAATTGCCTATGCTTAACGTAATTACGTAGGCTAGATACCTCATACTATCGTTATCCAAGCTGATGTGACAGTGATATATGGTATAGAATCCTAACTATAACCACCCCGCTAATTTTCGCGCAATGGTGAATATATTACGTACAAACCGCTATTGTGGGCTGGATGTCATAGTAGATGCATGTAACACGTGAGTAATTGGAGAGTAAGTACGACACAAAGGGTATATTTTGGTAAGTCGAGCGTATGTGTACCTTTATAATAGTGACCTCATCGGGACTTTGCTTTACGGTTTCGGCTTTCATTTGAAATGAGATTGTCTAGGGGTTAACTCCAAAGCTTCACTTATAATACAACTTTTCCGACTCCAAAGGTTTCACAGGAAAGTAATGAATGGAGTCAAAACAATATATAGTTACCATAGTGATTCAGTCCGCAGAATTGCGTGTACACTAACAAACACTCTTATGCGACAAGCTATTTGTACAAGAACAATGGGTTGCTGACTTTCAGGACTCCATTGAGTTGGAATTGAAGCGAAACTCGCCTGGGTAATTATTCGTAAGCGAGGGTGCATCGTTGCCTAGATTTTGAGCGAAAGGTATAATACGGCAACCAGCCTTGTTCACCGTCACGTCATGATCGTCAGGGTTGTCCGGACTCGAATCAACTTTTTGCTGGACTTGGACTTGACTCGGACTCGGAATACTTACGCCTACCAGTAACGTACGAAAATTGTAGATTCTTTTAAAGAAACTTCCTTTAAACGGGTCTGCGGTGTTTTCTACATATATTAGTATGTCTCTTGTCTCCTGTTCAATATAAGCGGTAATACAAAATGTAAATAATCGGTAATAGCCTATAAAATATTGAACAGCAGGCTATATAGGTCTATAGCTCTACGTTTGGCGCTCTAAAGTGACACGGTTCTTTCTATCATATATTTGTGATGCCAAAGATCCCATACATTTAAGCAATATAGTAGCTTATCGTGCTCTCGCTTGCTTTGATATTCCCGTAAACCCTTAAATACCAATATGAAGCAGAAACCTATACGCATTCTACGATCTGAAGCTGTATACGTTAGTAAGGTACTGAAAGCATGTCCTTGATGGATTATTGATGTCGCCCATGCCACGACCGTAGAATATTTAGAATAAAAATGACAAATAAAAATTGGAATGAGGGTAGTGTGTAGTGAATGATTGGGCAAATGTGTACGTTTCGAGAATATTTTTCAATTACCGCAGATGCATAGCAAGTTTGACAGTTAACAGCAGGCTTCAGCGTCTGAATGTTGAGGAATATGAATCTATTATCATATTTAAGTAAATTAACAATAGGTATTCATGTTAATATACGTAGTACGTATACGTAGTATATAGTAGAAATCTTTTCGATAAATTTCCATTTCATCAGTTGCAAATATGCCGTGTAGATTCGTCAATATGAATATTTGCTATGGAAACATACCAAACATTTGTTTCTATCAACTTGAAGCTACAAACTATGCAAAGAGAAATGTTTGTCGTCAAGTTGAATTATGTGTTGTTCATTAATAACACTGATTACTTGGAACATAATCTCTCAAAGCAAGATAAATTGAAGATACTAAAATATATTTTGATGAGTATGCTTTCTTAGGCAACTTGGTAGGATTAGAGGATTAACGACGTAAATTTTCCTCGACATATCACATAGAGACTTTTCTTGAAATATTAAATTTCGTAATTTTGCATTGGCAACGCGCAAGAGACTAGGTTATTCTAGTCTGTAGGCAGATATAATACATTCTTGCTACCACATTAATATCACAATAAGGGAACGGCTATTCAAAGTTGATATTCAAACAAATTAAACAATACAACAAGCACAATCACCCTGTAAACACATTAATTGGAGAAGTTAAGAAAATAGGTACAGTATAACAAAAATCAATACTTAAAAATAAAAAATATAAAGCTAAATGTTTCGTTCTTTCCGGTCTTTCCTCCATCCTCGATGTAGGTGTCGGCGACCATTTGTCTAGTAATAGCTATTTAGATAATGAGCATGACGTCATCTGAATTAATATAGCTAATTTCTGTTCTTGTTTTTAGCAGATTTGGTACAATTTTTTCCACTCGCAGTGTTCTATTCTTATCTCCGGATTTTTCCTTTCGCTCGCTTCTTGATTCCCAGCTTAAGTCGTATCCTATTCGCTATAGTTTCTCGATTTCGGCTTATATAGGTCGTATCCTATTCATTACTTTTTTTAAGTTCTAAGTTTATTACTTTTTCTGTGGTATAATTTTAGTTTATTTCCAAGAACACATGAGATTGTGTTGTTATTTTTCAGGGAAGCGTTATTGAGACTCATTCCAAGTGTCTCTTAATATATTAATTCTGTTGAGCCTCTTTATGAATGAAATGACAGAATATGATTGAAAGGTACACATTTGTTCATTACTCATGTGAAATCAAGCAAGTACATAATTATTATTTCAAATGCGTTTAAGCATGCGCTCCACGACAATGTAGTATGTTATTAATCATTAGCCCCATGTTGTTTATGTTATATAGATGATGGACTCCCACTTGAGACGTGATCACCCTCACATAGATATTCTTAACTAGAGGTTATGGTCAAATGACATTTGAGTTTAATTATGAACCTTATTTGGGATGGATTTCATTGATTTTATATGTACGTGTCATTCTTTCATCATTCTATTTTGTATTCGTCCGGAATACAATCCACTGAAAGTTACATGCCTTCTTTTTGGCAATCAGACCAGCTATCCTTAAATCAGATTAAGTATTACAACATTTTACAACCCTTACGGTGTTTGGCTATAAATTAATACAATTTATAAAGTATAAAACAACTAATACAATTTTGTTTATATAGGCATACGTCAACATATTAAAACAACTTTTATGACTTATATATTTGTTTTTGTAAGGTTTGAATTATTGTCTATAATATTTTTTCGTTGTAAGATTAATTTCTTAAATTGTATTTCTCACGATTCAAGATTTATTTTACGATATCTTTGATATTGATATTGCGATATCAGTTCAAACTAATTTGTATCTGTAAAGGCTTATTGAATGACTCTTGAGTATCGCCGAGTACACTTATATTGAAACTAGCCTCGTTAGATCTAACTCATGGACAGCAGATCAATTTACATCAATACAAACAATTAAAGGGACACTGTCTTTTATATGGTCAGATAAGTAGTAAAGACACGTGTTTCACGTGTGAGTATATATGGGAAGTGGTTTCATGCAGTAAATGTTCGATTCAGTTTATAGGGAGATAATCGTGACTTCTTATAGTCTATATATCTTTAGAGCAAACTATGTTCTGTTGAGATCCCAATGTCCAAATACATTGTCTACTATGTGCAAGTCCTTAAGGGAGCAATACATAAAACACGGGTGTTTCTCAGTAGTGGGTTAAGTCACTAAATTAAATTATGGTATCAGCAACAACCAAATCTGAGACGAATTGCAACAATTTTGCTCGCAAAGTGAGGCTCCATCCCGGCCATCATCTGCAAGTTGTTTCATAATGTAAATATGGAATGAGCAGTATAAATATATTTGTTCATTTATTAAACTTAAATTGGGTATAGATGTTCACTTTAAGAAGATTCGGCCTCAATTTATGCAGCCGTATGCCATGCTTCTTACCAAAAAGACTATAAAAATAGATAACTGGGCTGAAACCGGAATACAGAGATCAGTTACAAGATATTGAAAGATTGTTTACATTGATAAATTGAAGACGGTACTTTTCTTCTAGTAATTGGTATGGAAGTTTCTCGTAATATAAGATTTTAAGTTGCCAAAAATATGACTTTCGCACAAATGACCCGGTAATTAAAAAATGGTGAGTCACTCTATAGTCTGAAATTGGGTCGTATATAAATGTATATATATGCTTTTTAGAACAGCAGATTATTGTGATTACATTGTTATTATTAGTACTTCGGTCTTGCTAAATTAAATTTCTCATATTAGCCATGCGCCTATGAATCATATCTGTGCAGATTACTTTGAAGAAAATGAAATCCGGTTTGTCATGAATTCCAAAATGGACTAAGAATAATAATAACAGGAAACAATTTTCAACAGATTTAGAACAATTACAATTTGTGACATTTTACTAGCGACAGATTGGTGACCATCCAGATTTTATAAAGTAACACTCTCCAGCTGGTAGCTACAATGGGAGTATGAGTGTTCTCGATATAAACAAAATGGTGGACATATTTAATTGTACCAAGTTGTGCTCCGCGGTGAGGTTGGTGCACTCCACACGTCGACAACAACGTTTTGTTGTGTAATACCTAGCTGTATACCACAATGCAATAATATACGGTAGTAGACGGTTCAGAATATTGATGGTTATACAGTATTATTCGTGCTCGTTATAACACGTATGATTGCACGAATCATGAATTAAGCCTATTTCAGTCTCTGTTGGCTTACCTAGATCACCAGATCATTTCCCTGTTGTGACTCATATTGCATTTCCAAAGCCGAAACGTCATCAACGCGAAATTATATATCGCCGCCTATCTTCTATTTCATCTGCTGAATTACTTAAAGACATTGATTGTATTTCTGGAGTTTTGAATCCACCTTCTGACT
>JAODAF010036458.1:0-11830 GCA_027574765.1 Molpadia intermedia
ACTTCTAAGACAGAAATAGCTAGACTTCTCGTCTCTTTCCAAAATAATACTATAGTTAAAAATACATGTCAATCCCCCCAACTACCCAGTGTCATCCACCCCAGGCACTTTGGTGGTCCATCATGACTAGAAACATCAAATTACTTAATAGCTTAAGACCTCTCCTTTGAAGGAGGGAAAATTGTAGATAATGCCTTTACCCATGGATAAAGTGGATCACCACTGACATAAATCATCCAAGCACTGGAAAGATGTGTCATGTCAGAGATTAGTCGTTCCCCTGCAATAACCTTTCTTATCTAAAATTATAGTTCTAACTCCGAACACATGGTGAATATCTCAGGGTTACACTAGGAAAGGTAAAGTCCTCAAAATCAAACCTATGACGAGAATGATTATTGTACACGAAGCCCAATCCAGTTTAAACTAGATACTGCATGGGACAGATGAGTCAGTAATATAACTACCGTTGTATACTGATCAGTTTCCATTTGAAGTAGCTGACAAACGATTTTGGGACCAGGGGGAAAAAACAGATGAAAATCATAGGTGCCCTCAACAATAGTTATAAATATTGTTGAGGGCATGCACCTATAATTTTCATTTGCCTATCACAACGACTGGTGAATAAACTTTAACCATTCAGATAACCCAACTAGGTAATAAATTCATATCAAATTTAGCAGCTAAAAATGAAGCGCTAATTGACTTGCTCACAAAAGGCCGTGACTGGGTATGGGAGAGTGCACAACAAGCAGCATATAATAGTGTTAAAACGCTACTATGCAGATCCTCCACACTCCTCTCTATAATCCCCAAAATGAGCTATCTCAGCAGACGCCTCGTCATTTGGCTTAAACGCAATTCTTTTGAAAAGCAGGAGGACATTTTCAATTTTACTATAACTGAAGAACGCTATGCCCAACCAGAAAGGGAGGGACTATATATAGCCACGGCATGGGCATGTAAACGTTTCACAGATTATTTAATCGAGAAGCAGTTCCACATCCAGGAAACATCAAAACAATAAAGGGGTTCCTTCGTCGTATCAATATCATTTATATAACCTTTACTGTCCTATGCCTAGCCAACTTTGGTTGATAACTCTTTGGTTATCTAATGGCACATTAATATTGAGAACTTGTTGGATTTATATAAGTATATATATAAGTGACAAGATGGATGGTGGAAAATCAGAGTACAAGAGGCAAGAAACCTCTAAACAAATATATATATAAGTATATGAGGCTTTAAAAAGAAATGTTAACAAGTTGTGCTGTGTGCGCCAATTTTGACGCCGTTTGAAACATGCGGCAGCAACACTAGTACTATATAGTAAGCAATATACGACGTAAATTCACCAAATCTGGTAAAAATCACCAAGAGTGGCAACCATGACTACGACTAAGTTAGCCTCGTACGAGTATTGAGAAGCAGATAATGACGCAAATTAAAGCTGAAGCAAATGACCCGAGTCAATCGGTACCAAATCAGAGTCGAGTCACCAGGGTTAGTGAGTCGAGTTATTCACGGTTATGGACTCGAGTCGCGAATTATATCATTAAAAAGGTGGTTTGAGTCGACTCCAGTCCAAGTCAATGACTCGAGTTTTTACACTACTGGTTATTTTATGCATCATTTTACGTATCATACAATGTCTTACAATTCGTATTGAACAATTCCAGTTTTATCCGATTTATCCCTATTCTTTATTCCGATATAGCAACAACAAGTAAGTTATATAATTACTCTCGTAGAAGGTGAAACATAAATTGTATCATATACACAAGGTGATTTAGAATGAGATATATTTATATATATATTTATATTATGTTCTATTTGTTTCCTGGCAACGAACAAAACTTCCGATTCTCCAGTGTACATCACTATTATATATTTAGTAGGCCTATCAGGCATCGTAAACCCCGGGCAAATAACATCACGTTAGGTGTAATGTTAAATAAGTAGAGTAGTTATAGTGGAACCACAACTAATTCCGGATCACAATTTGTTTAGCCTACTTGGAAATATTCCAAATATATAGTAATGTGATGTTCACACAGAGGTAATCTAGGTCTAAGTCGATTCGTGTAGAGTGCACACTAAATAAACCCAACGACTAAACATGGTTTGACAGCTTCGGGTGATGAAAGCCAATAAACATTGTTTACATCACAACAACAAATTTAAAGGTCTTAAATGTTGCGTCTCTAGTTTAATGCCAGCGTTAACGACCAATATAATATCATGGAATTACTAATATCTACATATAATTGCTAATGAACGCACTCTTGTAAGATTCATATTGTGATTGAATAAGTAGAATTTGGGTAAATTTGATTAACCAAAGCGACAAGTCCCAGCACAAAATAAACAACAGCGTTGTGACTGGAACGATTCATTACATGGTGAGACGATTGTTTTATATTTGAGCTTTATACTTATTGTCTACACGAAATACTTTACGCCACATGTATGTTGTCTGCACAAGTCACTCCTCTGCATAGAGGGATTCTACGTGTAGGCTATACTATGATGATGATCGTTATGTTATTACTCCTTAACAATAAGTATTCATTAAACAAATATTGCTAACCATATTGTGATAAATCGTTAAAACAAAACCCGCGCATGATGAACATTCCTACACACCCCATTTCAGAACAGCTGTTCGCGTAGCAATGACTCCGAGTGACCCAAGTGTTAATGCAACAAAACGGCGTGAAACGTTTTTATATGGTTTACAGTATTTTCTATAATTCGTGACCTCGTTCATGCATAAGTTAAGGAGATGAGGTAACGTCAAACATACATAGGCTACGGTCACTATATTTATGTGTACCAAATATGAAAAAAATAAACCATACAGAGGAAAATCTATTAACTTTTGAAGAAGTTTACATTAAGCCCCTTCTACACATTAATATTCCAAATACATACATACAAAACAACAGAGATCATCTACTACCAAAGTCCTCTATACATCACATTTACTATCCACGACCATATCACATATAGCAAGTATCATACACATTCATCCAATATTATATTTCTTATTTCTGTATGATGCCCTCGCTCATGAATAATTCATAAGATGCTATTGTGCACTACATCATGCATGCTACAGTTCGTATAGAACATATGAAGCAAATACGTCATACATGGCCAAAGATATTAACATTTTTATAGCTACAATAAGCCCGGTCAACTCTTTAATATCCACTAGATCTGCGACCCTAAATATAGAGATCATCTAATATTAAATACCATCATATATAGGTCATGTACCCTTTCAACATTTCCTTCTTGGAATATCGTGTTTATATAGCCTACTCGGTGTCAGACACTACGTGCGTTTATATAGTCTGAGGACTCCATTGAAATTTCCTTTTTATTCCAACCCTATATTCTAACCTTTAACAATATATTTTCCTTTGAGGACGTATTGTTCCCATTGTATTTCCTTTTGAGGACTTGATATTATTTTGTTCAGGTCCTCAAACTGTATGCAAAGCACGTTCACACGCCCACACCCCGACTAGGTTCCGATGTTGTCATCAAAATAAATAATCACCGTTTTCATTGGGAACATGCCTCCTTGTACTTAACAGCAATGTCAGTTAGTTCACAATATATGAAGAAATCATTTCAATGCAAACAGCGAACTGTAATTTCAAAAATGACAAGTTCATGAACCCGAATGTTGACATTAACATTACGTGTTCTCCCAAGACCCCTGCCAGACATGATATTCCAGGTGTGATTATACAACGAATGTATGTTATGATAATCACATCGTGCATTGAAGGAGCATATAATCACAGGGATCGAACACAGTGGATTTATTGCCTGGTAATTACCATGTGTTATAGGGGTGAACGAATAGATTGTAACAATATAATAGAATGTACGTTTTGTTATGCATTGCACTATGAGGACAATTCTCAAGCGCTTAAAAATATGTAATGGCGCAGTCGACGATTTGGTATCATTAAATGTTTGAAGCAAGAAACAGTACACTGTTTCCAACTCTTAATTGCCACCACCATATCGCCAACCATCTCAAATGTCCATATCAACATAGGTTTTGTTGTTGTTATATACCTGGATGATTTGTTTAATGCTTTTATTATCTGTAATTATATACTCTGATTGTCGAGCGTCTCTGGCAACTTGAAATATATAAAATACCTTAAAAGACAAACAGTCTAGAAACAATAATTATTCTCCTTTAAAATGTTGGCTTGTTCTGTTATTTTGTTTATATTGTTGATTGTCTTTATTCGTTACACGAAATAAAATAGTGCGTTACTGGCCTAGCACACACCGTAATTATAGAAACGTCCATACGACTATAAGACAACTGTTATCTAGCTGGAATAAGTTTTGACCCCATATATTTGCGAGTGTATGTATAGTCATGTTGTAGGAGGGCGTTTGGGTATGTCGGTGCTGGGTATAGTCTTTAGAGAAGATGCCCTATAATAAATACTTGTTTTCAGTTTGTAACATACTTATAATAATCTTAATTTTAGATACATCAAATTTATCTATCTGCTATCTGCTAACATCGTTTTGTAAACTAAGACAACTATACGATTGCAACGTCATTGACATTTCAAGTAAAAATTATATAATGTGCGGTTCCGTATACTCAATAATATTCCTGAAACGAATTCAAACAATAGCTGGAGCGCTTTCATACGGCAATATGCGGTGCTACCTGCCAAGTATAACATTGGGCCAGTCGTTACCGTCATGAAGGTATCGTGATTAAAATATTTATTGCGAGAAACTGTTAAATGTTCACATGGACTTATGGGTCAAGTAAAACGAAGGACATACGACGTTTTAATATTCACAAGTGAGTGGGCTTATCATGTTATTTTTGTACAAACAAGCGCTGGTCAATTTATATATCTGTTGAATCACATCATTGTTACTATACCATGATTCTATTATTCTTCATTCCGCCCAACGATACTTAAATGTACCATTCCACGTAGCCAAGCCACTCACGTGACTTGACTGCGTGAGACAGTATCATTTTAACATAAATATCATTAAATGTCACTGGCTCTGCTTAAACGTGATATTGCATGCATATGATGGGTACTAGACTGGGATTAAACATAAAAAATTATCATATATGTACATAAAACGTCATTTGTGTATAGGCTACTGCTTAAAAATAGTTACAGCCACATTTCTGTAGCCGTGCGAAAGTAATTTATGCTCAGTTAAAAGTCATTTCAGTCAAAGGTAAGGCAGTTTCAGCCCCCCCCCCCCTACCCCTTACAGCACATTCTAAAGCTGGCGCTAAATATGAAAACCCGGAAATGTCCCTTTAAGTTGAAGCGCAGCCCATTGGCGTCATACTCCATCGTTGACCTAGTAATTTATGACTGGTTGATTCGTATTACTGTTCGGTTCCCTCGTCATGTAAGACTCCTTGCTAGATGTAACTACTATGTTTATATATATATTTCGTTTACATTCGATCTCAGTCTATAGTAAAGGTATCTGAAGCGTATGTAACACGCCGGGAAATATAATGATACTATAAACATTTCCGGATAATAGTCTATGAAAAGATGTTTCGCCTGCAATACTTTATCAATTATTTTAGTCTGATGATACTGGAGACCATTGTAATCTTACCCTCTGTATCAGGTAAGCAATACACGTTTTGTGTGTTTTTGTCAGCATTCTACGTTTGTCTATAATATGCACATGAAGAATGTTAGTAAACAATCCATGTATATAGATATCCAAACGTGTGTCAGGTGCGTTATACACTATGTTTCAATCAGTTAAGCATTACAGAAGACATGAACAGAAATCCACGGTGCGAGTGAATTGTACAGCTTATACATCAGTGTTTAGTAGGCCTAATACATTAATTAGTCTAATGAAACTTCTTATTAAATTAATTTCAGCCTACGTGAAGAGTTAAGGTTAGGATTAATAATTACATTTCGCATTAGATTCTTTCGGAAATTAAATTTCGTTACCATTCGTGTTTTTGTCATGTAATTTGTAGGTCGTCACAGACTTACCTGTGATGATATGGATATATAGGAGTGTCTTGGTTATAATAAATAGAGTAATATATTATGTCATTTACGCATATCATTTATAATCAATAGTTTAAGGGTTATGTATCCCTAAATCCATTTTCTCCCTAATTCACGGAATAGGAATATATAGGTATTATTGACAATGTTAATATTGGAGTCTGTCCAAATCAAAGACCATATAGACAAAGTTAGCTGGCCCTAGATATGCCAATGCAGATACCCTAGATATGAATGTAGATACTTGGAGGCCATACTAAGGTTGCTGCTCTAGTATATTGTGAACCATAACTGAGTCATCGTTAAAGCCTTACGACTATATAAATACCCATGGTATATCGTAGCCCCGGACTTTGATAGGATGGTATCCGCGTATAGAGAGCGCTTGAAATCTTATCTGCTTATCAGAAACGTCAGTGGTGCATGATCTTTATACGTACTCACTATACGTAGGCATACCAAAAAAAATCACTTGTTGATGTTTCATTTTTTCTCACACAAATCTCAATGAGGGTGTTATGTTAACTACAACTTTCCACTCTTCGGTTCGATTCCTGATGTTTTTCCCTTTTCCGGCTCTTAGGGTTTAGGCAATTGGTTTGTCAATGATCCGAGATTGAAGCGCTCTAAAATTGTGAAAACCCCACCAAAATATTAAAGGCATACTAGCTACTGATGACACCCATATTTTTGAAGCAGTCTAGTTGATCATAAAAACCGTCAATAATGGGAAAAACCCTCTATTACCTCAAAAGTTACCCCCTGAATAAAAAATGATTCTAGGTTTTCCTTAAAAATGTGCTTGGTTCAACCGACTATCTCGATGACTTTGACGAATTGTGAACCTTTTACTACTACTTTTCAGCATAACACTGGTGGGTTGTCAATTCTTCGTACCTTAAAGATGCTATGCCGGGTAGCTATATTATCTCGGGAAAAGGGAAATTTCCCCCAAACATTTATGACATTTGGCAATTTGCACGTGGACTACTCACGAACTATAAAATAATTGAAGCCGAGTGCCCGCCTTCGGCTTCAATTGTAGGGTTCTCTCGGCTGTTTTCTCCATGTTAGGCTCTCGCCGTCATGATGTTCGCGTATGATTTTTTTGCCTAAATAGGTGCTAAACCCAAGTAACAGTTTGTCATGACACTAATGCATGCTACGCAGTTTACTAATGTTTTTGTCAGCAAGGTAAGTTTTGTCGTACTTACAATCTGTTTCGTTTTCCATCGCACACTCCATAGTTAAACGTTAAAGTTGAGCACGAGAAGAGTTGACACGTTATTTCGCTAATTCAGTCTTCTCACGAGGTTGTGTTCTTCGTCGACGTTTTGACTTCACGTGCCGGGATGATGTCCATCAACGATGCTACCATTCAGTCTGTTTCAGGCTACCCACTGGTTATTGACGAAAGTACAGTGTTTGTTACCCAGATGGCGATACAGCCTGGCCCTTTACGAAGTTCAAGTCGTTTGGCCCCGTAGCAACTTTGATCAGCAAATTCTTTATCCTCTATCAAATAGTAACTCCTTCAGTTACCGTCTGCTAAAACATCGATAAATTTATCGTCTTCTCTTGTTGATTGCAAATAATTATCCCCGTGTTTATTTGTGTGCTCTCTTATATATCCATCGAGAGGAATTTTCTAGATAGTTACGGCATCAACAATGACACGTTATTTCCAGAAATCATGTAATAACCTGCTTTAAGCCCAATTAGTCATCCTATTCTCAGAAATTATACAATAGAGAAATTCCGCGGCTTTATATTTTATTATATGTCTGAGAAGTGACGTCAGTTCATGACAATAACTCCCCCTTTAAGATAAATATTCTCATATATATTCTAGCCTGGTCTACGTAAGTGAAATTAATGCTTGTTGACAAATAAAATCTGAATACATTTCAAAACACTTTGCATGTAATCTTCAACTATATGCAACAATAAAAAAATATATATATACCCACATTATTTGATACAAACACGTGGTTGGGTGTTCATAAGTATCTACATTCTGCTCATGTAATCTGCTCTTTATCGACTGTTACTTAAACCTATACTCTTGTAACACTAACGTCCATCTCAATATTCTGGAGTTAACAATTTGTTCAAATATTTCAGTTGTTCATGGTCTGTTTGCAAAGTAAATTAAATACCATCAAAATATACAAGAAACCTTTTGTACAGCCCAAACTAATCCAAGGCATTATCTCTCAATCACTGAATAATTTATTTCCCTTGGCAATAATTTTCTACTTGCATAAGATACTGAAAATAATTCACCATCATGTTCCTGTAGTAGCTTATGCATCGGTTCAAGTACAAACTCTTTGCTTACATCTGCGCGAGAAGGGTTGGACTCACTAACGCTCTCTTTAAGTCATTTAAAGTTTTACCTTGTACACCACCCCAAATTACTTTATTTGGCATACCCCTTTTCGTGAGATCCGATAGGGGTGCTACCAACGCAGAATAATTTGGTCTTGGTGCATTCTGGATTTTATCCAAGGTACTCTGTTTCGGACCCAATGTTCCTCCTTCTAATGTATGCCCTAAAAAGTCTAATTTAGTGAACCCAAATTCACATTTACTTGGGTGAGCTGTTAGTCCAGTCTCCATCAGCTTCTGAAACCAAACTTCTAGAGACTACGGATGTTCATCCCAGGTCTGGGTATCAATTAAATATCAACCAAATAATTAGCAACATTTGGTACAATTGTTTTACCAGGTACATCAGTTGAATCGGTGAATTTTGTTTTAACTCGATCGCTTGATCTACATTTAACTCTTCAATTATAACCACATCAAATGCACTTTCACATTGATTTATATGTAGAATAGGGATTTCCAAATAACTGTCTATCTCTCAGATAAGGAACTTCCCGACGTACTAATTGTTTTAGGACTTTCCCTAGTTATGTACTCTTTCAACAAATGTGTATGAATACTATTTGGATTTCCATTAACGTCGATTATATAACTTGCTTCTCCGACATTATGCAACACAACAAATGGTCCCTTCCATTGCATCAATAATTTATTTTGGTTTGTCGGAAGCAATATGAGTACTTGATCACCAGATTTTAACTTTTTTACGTTTAGCTCCTTTGTTGTAATAACGTATTTCCTATTGTTGCGTGGGTTCGGGCCCGTATAAAAGTCTCCAAAATAAAGTAGAAAACCGAATTCTTGTATTTCTTTGTTGTGAGCTGCCGTAATGACAATATGCGATTGTGAATAGTGGGAATTTCTAATGGAAAACCTACACGTGAAAACCTACATTTGAAGAATGTCATAGGCCTAGATATTATGATGTTATCACTTATTAACATTGATATAATGATAAATTGTTGTTAGTTAAACGGTTTAACTATAAGACATAAAGTATTGTTCGTATTCAATTTGCACGTAGTTTTTTTTCTTCTTTTCTTTCAATTAGGTGGGTCATGTTGGGCCAATTATGATCCCGAATCAGGTAAATGCACAGCCTTGGTCCATATGAACGTCCCCCAAGAGGACTGCTGTATTAGAAATGGATTTTCATATACCGACAAAAGAATGACGAGAGAGCAGGTGTTTCGGTTCATGCTTACAGGGGGAGGTGTGCCTGGGTGCGTACCATGTTCTTCAGTCGTTGAAAGTAAGTATATCGACAGACGGACAGACAAATGATGATCTCAAAACTTACTAGAAGCATTTACTGTTTTATTTGGCAATTGAACAACAAAAAGACTCCACGTGTGCACGTGTCAGTGTTTATCCAAATCAGCGTGTACTCAGCGTTGTCAGAGCTTGGGAGTTTTCCCAAGAACTTGGGAATTTGCTACTTGTCTTGGAAACTTGGGAATTGGTCCGAAAACTTTGGGAATTCTCTTTAAGTCCCATTCAAGCCAATTTATGACTGCACAGCCTGGAATCAGACGCCCCCGTATGGTTCATTGCCTTTTAATGACTAACATTTTACTGCCCTCTACTTTAAGCCTAAATTATTTTACTATTCTGGTCATATCGTGCACTGCTATTGTTCTACTGTAGCTGTGTTTCAACATTTTCTTGTTTTGTAAAGATCACACGCAGCTAGGTGTAATACTGTACACCTTTTGCATTACATGTAGTCCCCAAGAAATGCAGTTTGATGTGTATATTCGACCTTGGGAATTCTTGGGATTTTGTGGTGCATAATCTTGGGAATTCTGAAATAGAACCCCGCTGGCAACACTGCGTGTACTAAGTACAACTATTAATTGTTTAGAAATTAAAATGTTTAGTATATATACTTAGAAACGTAGGGCTCACGTACGTAAACTGACTATTATCTTAGACGGGGGTCTATACACCGGGGCTCGGCGTAGGTCAACTTGAAGGGGCATAGCCGTATATTTGAAGCTATACACAAACTATTTTGTACACTATTTGACACCAAGTTATTGACATAACGATATTTTTGGGTGGAAGAGCACATGGCTTTTACCTCAATTGTTTATAGTTATAACTACTTTTAAAAATAAGTATCCCATGCAAAATTACAAACAAGACGCAATGACACAGAACACTGGACAGAATGAACTTATAAAAAAATATACCAACATTGTTATATTGTGTACTAACCGGTGTTATACGTACAATTAACACTTTTAAATACGAATTTGTTACATATGATAGTTGTAGTATTCTCTAGCTTCGTGTAACGCATGAATGAACGAACGTCTTTTCGAGTAGGTTTATTTGCATTGACTTTTGTGTCATGACATTGCGTTTTCTCGGAAATATTGGACATAAACTTCTAGAATTACAGAAACTACTAAAAGGCCTTTGATTGGACAACTCGATGAAACAGAACAGCGGAGAATCCAGCTAAATATTCAAAGGAGAGCTTAAAATTATTGCATCGGCGAGGCGGTATTCCTGCTTGCTGTAATTGTGGGCTTACTCGTTGGTGCCTTACAGAGCCTCGTATAGGCATACACATTATATAGGCCTACGTGCCTGTTTTGCGTAAATGTTAAATAACGTGTTTATTCTATTTCACGTTTCCTACCGGAAAGTCTTCACTAGCGGCACGAATGTAATTGACCCTATTGACGTGAAACGACATCTTTGGAATACCGGTATAGCTCAAATGCTCAATGCATTTAAGACGACCTGACCCAAGAAGACGCAGTCTGTATTTCACTTACTAATAATTTACTTACATTTAAATGTCAAATCCGCTGAGGTGTAATGTAAGTGATCAGCAACAAATCCAAATACTATTACAATTCAGAAAAAAAACAATCTTACTCCTTATGTCGCCCGTGTTTTCTGATCATTCTTCGTAGCTTTTTAAGGCTTTTGAGCATTCTAAATTATAGGCCTATTTCTTCAAATGATCTTACAAAAAATATTAAGTATATTTCTTATTGTTTTTAACGCAGATATTTGTGAAGGCATTGAATGTGATCGCGATCAGCAATGCGTTGACATTGGTGGCCAACCACGGTGTGTGTGTCAACCCGATTGTTCCGATGTCGATTCCGGTATGCCGGTGTGTGGATCCAATAGAAGGGTCTACAGAGATGAATGTAGTCTCAGGTTAAATCGCTGTCAGAGCAAAGAGGATGTTGAACTGGCCTATTATGGGTTCTGTGAAGGTAATCATTTATTTTATTTAACCACAATGTTGAACAAGTAATGTGTATTCATTCATACTTGAATAAAATCCTTCAATCTGATTGGTTCATTACAGTCAGGTGACCGTTGATTATCCTACG
>JAODAF010036569.1:0-18937 GCA_027574765.1 Molpadia intermedia
GCGGCGGCGGCGCCACTCAGTTGGAAAATACATCCAGTCAGTCGGAATTTTGGACCTTCACACCCCCCCAAACATATGACCCTAGCTACGGCCCTGCCTCCAGTCTTGCTGGTTAGGGACCGGTTAGGGTGCCTACACATTATGTGGGTGGGCAAAAACCTCCCGCTTAATGATTGACAATTCACTTAAGTGATCTTGCACCAAAGAATAGCTAGTATTGCTTGAAACTGGAATGCTCTTTTATTTTCTGTCTTTGTTTGTCATTCAAGATCTGATCATTCCTTTTCTAGTTAGAGCAGTACCAACAACACACCTTAAGCATAGTGTTTTATATCATTGGCCAAAACCCTGAACAATTCCATCATTTACACTGCCAAAAGTCTTTATTCTGTCTAAAAAAAATGGTTTGGGTTGTTTTAAACTTATGACCAAGTCTTGTCCCCTATTAGGATGAAATTAGTTGTACAATTTCTTCTATATTTGTGGTAAAATAGAAAATGCATGATATGGATTAGGTGTTTATTTGGTCTGATTGAATGGTTTATTCTATTTTTACAGGTATTGGATGTGAATGAATTGATCAAACCAAGATATGAATCTCATAAAGCTAAACAAGTTGAACTGGCAAAGCAAGAAGCAATTGAAGCAGCCATCGCTAATGTAAAAGCCAAACTGAAAGAAAAAGATGAAAGTGAGTCTAATATTAATTTTATTTATCTGCAGGTAATGTTTGCTTCAAGGACAATTTAGGCCTATTTAAATCAATGCTCTGTTGGAAGTGAGCACGTTTTTAACATTATATGATAACTATTATACTTTTGGGTAGTAAATGAAGTCAGTGAATCTCTTACTGATCTAAAAGATTAAGATTTCCTTGGTTTTGTTATTTGCCAGACATTTAGATTGAAATATAGTACTTGATTTGGACATAAATCTAACAGTCACATACTGTGTGTTTATAGACACACAGTATGTGTGTGTTTATAGACAAACCAGAAGATGCATGAAGAATCCTCAGTATTATTGTTAATACAGCTGTTGTACAGCTAGTTGAAAGACGTGGACACCCCTGGACCCTCTCAGGTCCCAGATCATTTGGATAGCTGACATTTTACTGTAATGCATAATTTTGTAATTCCTAAATTTTTTATTTTTAGCTACTTTACACTAATTTGCTGTTTGTTTGCTTTCTTTACTTCATTCACCTTTTTATGATTTATTTCAGGATTTAGTTTTTTGATTGTTTTGTAGTAAGCTGAATGTTTTGACTTTTATCCTTCTAGTTGTAGCTGAAGATAGTGATCACGAGGAACCAGCTGAAGGTAGATTATTCTGTATTGAGCATCCTCACCGTCATATTAACGCAACATATTACAAGCCACCATACCACAAGCAATCATACTAACAGTTTGGCCTTAATAAAATATTTGTTATGTCAATTCATATCCATCAATGGTATTGAGAATAATGTTGATGGAATGCATAATGCCAACACTGGCTTCCTAATGTATTAATTTTTATTAAAATTACACACCTAACCAGCACAGTTTATCAGTTATTATACACAGTAACATATTATATCCAGCAACTATCTATATTAATTCTACACATTTAAAAAACATGTAATGAAATTTAAAATATTGTATTTATATCCCAAATTGAGTAATATATAATTGGGCCCACATTGTCAACATAAGCACTATAGGATAATACTCCATACAAGTTGCTATATTGTGTGGTAATGCACTGTAACTCTGCACAGTTAATTTATTCTATCAGGGCAAATTAGGGAAAAGTGTGAACCATACATACTCTCTCTGTGACGTGAACATGGCTATGTTAGGGAAGATTTAACTTAAGCACTTTGGGCAAATGTAAGAACCACCCAAACAGTTCTACTTCTTATTTTCTTTAGAAAATTTAGGGCAAATTGCATAACACATGTGCAGTAAATATTTTTTTATTTCTAAACCGATTTTGAACAATATTATTTGAATTATGAAAATTTCCAATATTTTTTTTGCCTAGCATGGTCAAATTGCCATACATCTTCATAATAAAATCTCGAACTTTTCTATTTCACCTTTGATATGGTTTCCCAATCTAACATCTTTTAATTCTGAAAGGCTTTTATTATTGACCTATTACAAATCCTGAGTGCATTACTAATGAGTATGCCCCTCTATTTGCACACAGCATAGTTTACTTGGTCATTTGACAGCAGTGTTGTGACATCCTATGGTGTACAGTGCTATGAAACATCACATCTTATCTTGTTTATCTAGGGCATTATTGCCTTTCCACTGGTTCCTATAACAATCATGTCTTATAACAGTCAATCTTGATAATAACTAATGAGCATGCTACCTGGCGAAATCAATTTTAATGATGCATTGACACAGGCCTCTGCTCAGTAAACTGCAAACTTGCAATATCCAGAGTGTGCACAAATATCAGAAAGTTTATTTTGACAATCATACTTGTTAGTTGAATACTTTATATTGTCAACTACATATTGAATTGAAGTTTAACTTCATATTATAGGTGTATATAGAATATGAATTCCTAGTCAAATTAAATTGATATAATTCCAAGCTAAGTGACATGAACTTGTCAGTGTACTTGAGTGTACTCATCAGTTACATTACATCTGTCTGTTTAGAGAATTTTCATGTGATATCACAACTTTTTAGTTTCACTATATTTCTAAAGGCAGTTAGGCATCTGCATTCTACTGTTATGGGTATATATACAATTGCGTCAAACCCTGAATAGTGACAATTATTTACTACTATGATAGTAAACATTGCAGCCTTTAAATATACCTTTATGTGCTTCATACTGTTTGTATGTCACTCCTTTCATTGAAATAACTCAGCTACTAAATCATCATAAGTCATAAATCTATCAAAAAACATATTTTAATACATACCTTAATTAACTAATAAGTTACTACCAAGCTCTTATCATCTACTCTGCTGATTTGACATTACCCTTTAGTCCTGCTACCGTATCTAAAAGAGTTTAATCATGAAACTTAACTCATATTCATTCCTACACATAACCAACATTTTTAATTGTATTAGTGTATGTAAGGAATTAAGACAGAGCAGTTATTCTTTTTTATATTGCCAGTTTTTTAATCCTGAATATATATATGCTTACTAGAATCCATGGTTCTGTACATGTACACAATGTACATGAAAGAATAGTCATATTAGTTGATACCTAATGCAAGTAGCTATTATGGAATTCCAACTTAAGCTGTCACTTAGTGATGTTATTGTGAAAATATGACCTTACAGCCCTAAAGTTTTAGTACTTCAATCAGTATTATATATTATTATATTGATGCTACCAACGAACAAGAACTCAATAGCTTTTACTCTGATAGAACCACCTCCTGAAGTAGAAAAGACACCTGTAGACACTGAACTTGATGAAGACATCACAGAGAAAGAAGAGACGGAACAGGAAACAGACAACTATTCTATTGGATCGACCGATGGTGATGGAGGTAGCTCTTCAGAGCTTTCTGCTTACTCTCTTGTCTGTCTCTTTCGATCTTTGTTTTGTTGGGCTAATATGTTGTAGTTCTTTTTGGTTCTTATGATAAAGGCTCAGGAACCTATATGCTTTCGGTGCATTTGTCTGACTATACTTCCAATAAATCCAACTTGTTAAAACACCATATTACTGAGGACTTTGATGATTACAGACGACCTAAAGGTTAGGCCTCAGGAGTAAATAATGTTAGAACATTGTGTTGTTATCTACTGCTCTCTATAGGGGGAGAGTCCTCAGAGTAATGATACAACATGACTTGTTGGTGTGTTTTCTGGTTAGACTTGATCAATTTACTGAGGGATTGATACCTAACACACCCACTTAGTAATGACTTTATCTATGACTGAAGAGTTTAACACACATTTGTTTAGAATGTGTATATATATATGTGTGTATGTGCACATGTGACACTTATAATGACATTCACAATTTCTCAACATTGAACTTGTTGGATCATGAATGAATAGTAATCAGTAGGCATGTTGTAAAATTCCTAAATGTCAATAAGTTTGACTCAATATGCTGATAAAAATGGTGAGTGTAGATGATAGGTACCTGTCCAAGTAATTAAACTGCAATATACATCGTAACAATATTCATGAGCAGATGGGTCTCAAGTTTAATATGTTTGAATTACATATATGCCCAATTTTTGGTATCCATGTCATAATGAGTGGGCAGGGCTGAACTTAAAATTCTTGAAGTTTCCTCTTTAGATTAATGTTTGCTATCTATCTATCTCAGTGTTTCTTTTGTGTTTCTTGTTAGTCTTTTATTCCTGCTTTTCTTTTGACATACTGAGCCACCTATTTGCATTTCCTTTCTTTCAATTGATCTTGCCTCTCTTGTTTCATCTAAGGTGATCATCTAGGACTAAATTTCTTTACAATGAAAGCATAATTGAGCATAATGGAGCATGGTTAAGTCAATGGTTTGTTTCAATTGAATTTATTTGATGTGCCTTTGGTTTAAACCTTCTCTTTTGACCCACAATGTCTCTTGCTCTATAACATTTAAAATTCTACCTATGATTATTTTCTTAATCATCTATGACTAGATGTGTTTAGTCTAAGCTCATTATATCATAGTACCTATCCTGTTTATTCTACAATTTTTATTAAAATATATCATATATTTAGTAAATCTAGTAAATACATCATACGGTTACCACAGTATAGTTTAAATTTATTTAATTTGTTTAATCCATTCTGCTAAGTTTGCTTTCTCTTTACTCTGTGTTGATCTTCATATCCTTACAGCTCACCTTCTCTGCTTCTCAATGACACATTTATCTGCTTGTCTTGCTTCGATCAACTCTCTCTCCCAGTGATGCCTTTTAACTTATCTCATATCTTCCTCTTTCTCATATTTATCTGTCCTTGTATCTTAGTTTTCTTTGAGGAATTGATATATGATAGGTGTTATTCATGTTAGTATGTTTGTTGTATTCTTTGAAGTATTTTATGTAGGCAAAGGCAAAAGTTATATATTGAGTAATATGTTACTTAAAATATAGCATGGAGTAGTAGAGAGAGTGAAAAATATTTTGAAAAGTATGATCAAATAAAAGGCATATGACATGGTGTAGTAATTGATTTCCGAAAGGTGTACACATCGTGTGCTGTATCATGTTTTCATAACAACTAATAACAGTTAACAGCCAATAAACAGCTAATAAAACAGTTAACTTGCAATTATAGGCTGAACTGAAATGTAATTTTCAACATTTTAATTTCACTCAAGGATAGGGTTATCACATTTTATTATGAAAAAATAGAAGATATTGGTCATGGGGGTGATGACCTAGAGCATGTTGGTGGAGGCCATTTTAAGTATATATCCAGTTTACAACAGTTCCAGAAATCAGAACTTGACCGGTGCAATATTACGGCTTACACTAACTTAGTTTACCTTTGTGGCATCAGTGGAAATCCTAGTAATATACTAGTATAGATAACATTATGTTCAAACATGAAAGAAGGCTTGTCTGAGGAAGTATGGATGTATGGTAATCCTACACAAGGACAAGTTGGTATTGTCAAGTTGGTTTTGCATTTTATATTTTATCTCTTCATTGGCTACTATTTTTCAGCTAAAGAAAAGAAGCCTAAGGACGAACCCGATGAAGATGAAATAAAAGAAGAAGATTATGAAGGTTTGTAAACAATTAAATCAATAAATAAATAAAGAGACAAGAGAAAGGAATACTTCAACATGGAGGATAATGTTTATTGTTTGAAGACATGGAGCCAAACAATGTTTTATAGTTGATTCACTCTCAGTACTTCCATTTTTGACTAGCACACCAATGCTCTCCTTTTACTGCTCATTTTAATATCTGTTTTATTGCTGTATAAGCTTTACGTCAAAGAAAAGGAATGTTCAATATTTGAAGAGATAATGCTGATAATGCTAAGAGGCAGCATTGGCATCTATGATGGTAATGGGATGTCCACTGTTATGTTTGGTTCCCATTAATCAATGGGGGCAGGTGGAGGGGGCATGGCATGGCTTCATATATTGCGCATGGTGGTGTCTAGTGATAGTATGGACAAATTGTGTTGTTCATCACATAAATAATCTGGCACAAACATATATTCTTTGCAAACAGGGGAGGACTCCAAGCAGATGACAGATTCGACAAGAAAGGGTGCCCTCTACCAGGATCCGGTGGTAGATGAGACTCATTCAGAGGTCCATGCAGCCGCTCAGCAGGCAGAACTCGATGCTAGGAAGTTGACATACACATTGGGACCAGAAGAGTATGTGGACTGCTTGAAAGAGGCTATAGATGAAGTACACAAAGAAATAAAGAAGAGGGACCCCACAGGACCTATGTAAGTATAGTGATGAAGCCAATGTTATTGATTGATTTATTGATCTATTTTTTTACTAAAACACTGCATATGTTGGTGCCAAGGGCGATCCAAGACTCACTGGGGGTGGGGGAGTTATTGAGTTGAGTTATATCTCACTATACCACATATATAATAAAATGTTGTGGGTGATATTTACTGGTGTATGGAGTGTTCCGTGAATATGTGGTATTGTAGTTTGCATGCCTGGGTTTGATACTCACTTTAAACAATATACCAAAGTATCTTGGCTAAAATTAGGGAGCTCCAGACTTTTCTATTTTTTAGTCTAACCCCAAATCCATGTAATCCATTATTTTGCCAGTCGTAAAGTCTTTACAGTGCTGTGGCATTCATTAATTTCCCATGATCATAGGGCTCTGGTCACTTCCAATGGTCAATTTCTCTGTAATAGTTTCCTTATTTTTACAGTGCTGGTGGATGGATAGTTGACAATTTCCCCCTGACCAGGGAGCACTGGACCGTCCTCATTGATAAGGGCTTAGCTCCAGATGCAGTGGTCTTCCTCAAGGACAGCAGTGAAGGGATGACGTTCCTCTTGAAGAGATGGTATCAATTGAACAAGGAAGAGATTGACATGAAAGTGAAACTACGAAAAGAAGATGAGGATTATGAAAAGGCTAAACACTTGGAAGAAGCTAGGTAGGTTTTATAACTGGTTAGTCTGGTGGTTGAGCATCCAGGTAAAGTTATAAAGTGGATTGTGAAAATGACTCGGAGATAATCTGCAGCTTGGTTTATTGCTTGTATCGTAGCTACTATGCAATTTGGTGTATTGATTGTTACCTAGCCCTTATGCTTCTTGTACCTCTGCCGCATGATTTATTGGTTTTAACTTGCACATGTGTGGTTTGGTTTATAGCCAATATTTATAGATATATTAGCAATTTTAAGGGTGAAAACATTTTGCAGTACACCTATGTGTGTTTTCACTAGGCTATGTGGGCTATGAGAGGCATTGTCACTGCCAGTGAGAAGGTGTTGAAAAAGTGCTTGAATTTCACTTAAAATGCGACCAACTAAACACAAATTTTGACCACCTACAACATTAAGTGATTAGTAAATTGGTCTTACATTTATGTCAATTTTACACAAAATATATTTCCAATAAAACACAGCTTGCCATTACTCTAGACTTTAGAAAATCTCATGAAGTAAAACAATTGAAATGAGGTTTTAAGCTACACCACCATGCTATGCACTGAGGTCAGGTTTTGCATGTCACATATTTCTGTGAACACATTTTAAAAAACATTTTAAAGTATAGTTTGAGACACTACACATCCCTTTAAGCTCTATTATACTTTTCTGACATCACACAACATTCACTTTTATTCATGTTTTGTTGTCAATATGGTGCTTAAGTATAAATTTAATGCTCATCAATTATTGTGATGACACCTGATCATGTAAACATTCAATTATAATTGCCTGAGATTTGCTGGTAGTGTTAGTGTATTTGTAAAGGTAGTTACCTTTCTTGTTTATATAATCATGATTACATAGGCTTACCAACGATGCCCCACTTGCTAATTGCAATTAATCAGAAGGTCATCTAATTTTACTGGACGTCCAAATATCCCCTAATTTATCCCTACACAGTTTAATAATTTACTGATTCATATTTATATACTAAACTATACAACTAAGCAAAATATTTTTATATAGTGTTTTCACTCATTTGTGAAGTAAGCCACCCATTTTGTATGTTTAAAGGATAAGCCCTGTGACATTGTTACTGATTTTACAGTTAGGTAGTTGTTATGTAACAATTTCTCAGTACTGAATTGGACATCTTGCCATGTTAGCTTCTCCTCATTGAAAAATGTGATGAACTGCAATGCTGGGTAGAGGAAAAGTTAGAAAGTAATAGTGTGCATATTGAGTTTATATGTTACTACTTTTATTTCCAGACAAATGAGAGACAAGACAGATGAAGAGGATCGGCTGAATGCTTTGAAGGAAGCCGAAGAAGGTAATAGATTTAGTTTTATTTACTAGTCCTTACTAATCTCTCATATGTTTGATATTAATATGCTTTCTGTTCTGCTTGCCTGAAGCAAATGTGTATTCCCGCATGCGGCATGTAGATATATCCTTTATTTAGGTTTCCGACTCATCTTCCGATAATTATAAGCTTCTTATATCCACCAACGTTCCATTCATAGCTCAGTAATTGGTCCTTTTCAAGCCGGAATGCTTTTATTATTGAAGCACCAAAGACTGCTGAGTATTAAACCCTAATCCATTCCATTCAGGCATGAGTTCCATTGAGTCGATATACAATTGGCTACTCGTATCGGAGCTCATTATTTTTCGGAAGTTTTTGGGAAGAGTTTGACTACGTCACTGACAATATGCACAGCTGTGGCTTTAACCGTGACGGCCGTCCCGTACCGCAACGGCAAATTCTGAAGTGGCCCCTTATTTGCAGTGACATACAATATATACACTAGAGGACAGAGAAGTAGTCAGCAAACTAAGAGAAAGTCTTCACATAGTCCATTTCTGCATTATGATAAATCATCAACAAGGCCTGTGACTTACTGCCAGATATCACTCTCCAACATGAAACATCTAGTTTATATATTGTAACTCAATGGTTTGAAAATAAATAGTAATATTGATGCCTTAAATTATAGTCAAATCAAGGTTAGAATTAATGATTCTGAGAATGTTATCTCCATTAATTTTCAATCAACTCTAACCAATATCTAAATAATATCAAATAATCAGTATATGCATGGAAACTACTCCAATGCTGTTTTTGCTGGTTGATTAATCAGCAAGTGGGTGACCTGGTGTTTGATTGTTACAAGTAACCTTTATGAGAATAGACCTTTAATATATTAAATAAGCTATTGTATCCAATGTCCATACAGGTAAGGGAGGGGTCAGTAGTGGAGGTAATGTAGAGGTCAAAGGTCAAGAGGGTGAGGAAGGAGAGGAAGGTCAACATGAAGTGGAGAAAGTTGATGAAGAAGGTAATTGTGATGGAGATTGCTGTGACGTGTCTTCTTGCTACCTTAATTTCCTCTGATTTCATCTCATTTTCAGTCAAACACACCAAGCAAAACATCCTTTCTTTTAACATGTTTGTTTTTATACATTTACTTCAATTGTAACATATATAAAATCAGTGTTTTAACTTCCAGGGCTTTACAGACTATCCAAGGTGCCACTAACAAGTTGCCAAATTTTGGCAAGTTGACATTAGAACAAGCCTGCCCTAATGTAGCTGTGACTTGTCTTTTGCTATCGGGCAACCATTCATGTCAAGCCCTTACTTCATTTGCTTCTTTTGGTCTTTTCTCTTCTTCTTTGGTAACGTTACTAACGTTACAATTTCTTGGCTTCTTCATGAAAATTATTATTTTCTTCTGTTTTAGTCTTGGTTATCTTCTCATTAACTACTCTCACTGTGAATACTACTGTATTTCGTTTAAATTTCAAGTGTCTTTAAATTGGCCTGTTCATTTGATTGCTCAAAGTATCCATCGTTTTGATGGCTTGTGGTATTTCCCAGTTGATATATTTTTCTCTCATCAAATAAGTTTTTTACATATATGTTGTATTGTATTTGTCAGCAAGCAATGCATCAGCAATATGAAAGACTATTTACAAGACTAATTAGTCTTAAGACAGTTTCCCCCATTCAGCTCTTACCATAATACCTTCAGCGAGGTCCATGGATTTTATGTATATTATTTGTGGGCTGAGATGTGGCTTTCTTGGATGATATTATACCTGTAGCAGGGCAGACACATTGATTTGGGCACTGTACTTAATTCCACCAAAGTTTGAGGTATAAACGTGCATGTCAAGAAAGAAAATTTGGCTGGTGTCTATAATTTCTGTATGCTTTTACATTTTACATGAATGCTCATCTCATAGCAGATGAAGCTATTTTTAATGGGTATGATTTGGAATTCAAAATTTCTTTCTTTGCTTGACCGACATAGTATGAAGTATATTCATTGAAATAATTTTTTTATTGTAAAATAATTCAGCAGAGGAAACACCCAGGACTGAGGCAGATCAAACTGATGAACTCCCCGCAGATGAACAGAGAGAACCCTACCCAGGTACCAATGCACCTCTATTGCACAATGCATGCTGAGTAGCATTAACCACATTCATATTTTCTTGTTATAAGCCTTGCTGACTTTACACATAAACATATCACATACATGGCACCATGTTTGTATGGTGTACTTGACAATGACCTACTCATGTTACCATACAAGGGAGTGTTGTATATTTGTATTGTACCTCTGCTGATCATCATGTCATTCTATCCATTATACCATGAACCCTACTATCATGTCATGCAAACATGACAAATCTATCATATTAACAGTAGATAGTCCAGCACACTACAACATCACTTATATTACATTACATACTTTCATATAGTTGGCAGATCTGTAGCTCTCATTATTCCATGATCCCTGTACCTGACATGAATATCAACATATCCATTATACAATGATCCCTACTACTGATAAATCAGCACCTGATGAATTTATATTGATAAAATACCTGCATTTCTATAAATGTTTTAAAAGTCAGAGAAGGGGTTCATGAGATGGGGAGGACTCTTTTACTTGCTCCATCTCTCATTTTGCTAAATTTAAAACTTAATATAGACTATATGCATGAGTTCCTACAACTAATTAACTCTCTGCAAGACAAAAGCTATAGGGCCAAGTCAGGTATCCTTGTACAAATGCATCATGATATATTATGCTCAAGTAGTAATAACCATATTATGTATATGTATACCAGCATTTCAGGCTATGAGACATATATTCTGAGATGGAGGATGTGGTATCCTCTTCCCCTCTCAACATTTTGGTGAGCAGCACAGGTGTTCTACCCTCCAGAAACCGATTCCAAGATCTGCTGCACACCTTAAGAAAGTTTAGTTTTTATAATGCATTGTACTCTGCATTTACTCTGCTCGTCTAGGTGTGTAAAAGCTTTTGCATTGAAAATACTCTAACAAATGAATTTCTTGTTTTTTGCCCTCTTTTCTCATTGTCACAACTTTGTCTTTTAATTGTACTGCTTCTTAAAACAACTGTTCTGTTACTTTTCTATATTGACCATATTATGTTTTCATCCTATTACCTTAATGCTATACCTTTCCTCTTCATACACACATTTCTGTGTTTGTGTATCCATGTTCCATCCATCTCAATCTTTATCTGTTTTGTGTGCATCAATGCGCCATCCCTTTCATATCTCCTTGTGCCTTGTCTGCATACTGTTCTTATTACATCCATGATCTATCCATTTCATATCTCCTTGTGCCTTGTCTGCATACTGTTCTTAAATAATTTACCTCCATGTTATCTATATTTTTCCACTTCATACACCATTGTCTGTTTTATGTACATCCATGCTCCATCCCTTTCATATCTCCTTGTGCCTTGTATGCATACTGTTCTTATTACCTCCATGTTATCTATAATTTCCCTCTTCATACACCCATTTCTGTTTTATGTACATCCATGCTCCATCCCTTTCATATCTCCTTGTGCCTTGTCTGCATACTGTTCTTATTACCTTCATGTTAACTTTCCCTCTTATTTGTACCCCCTCCATTTTATGTACATATCCATGTTTTATCCTTTTCATATCTCCTTGAATTCCCTGCATGCTTACTTTCATGCTATACCTTTTCTCTTCATACACCCTTCTTTGTTTTACGTGTATCCATGTTCCATCATTTTCACATCTCATATACCTTCCTGTCTCATGTCCCATGTCTTATAATAAATCCTAGCTTTAGAAACTGCAGCAGCATCTGAAAACAATGCAGAGGAAGCCACATTTATACCAACAGACCAAGGTATTAAAAGTTTTAAGAATACCCATCCTAGGCATATATGCAGATATAAGATGGCAGGGGCAGGGTATCATGTCTGTACCTAATTTGGCATTGGTTGGTATTATTCCCAATGTTTCTTGTATTATTAGGTTGCTTATAGCAAGTCATTTGAAAGAAATGTTATATAAAGAATTATCATGAGTAAATGTCAGATTGTCCTATAATTTACCCTGTTGTGTAGTAATGAAAATGCGAAGATTAACTGTATTCCAGTAGTGTTCATTATGTAAAAGGTATGTAAGAATCTGTTATATATAGTATGAAAGAACAAATGTTCATATCAACTGATTTTGTTAGAATAATAATTTCTTCAAAATAATTGCAGATTTGCTTATAGGTTATCCAATGTAAAGATTACAATTTGTCTTAAACTGGCAATATCAGTCATGTTGCTGTTTTCATGACATGTCCATACTACCTTTGACAATTCTGTAGTTGTTTAGAAATGCAATTACTTTGTGGATTAATGTGGTTTGACTTACCAGCCTTGCCCGAGACTGGCATTACTACACACTAATACTACACACTAATAAAATGTGCTATTTCTTTTCAGCCTTGATTGAGACTGGTTGAGACATTACTACACTAGTACTACACACAGGACTTGGATTGCCAGGCAGAAACTAGATTGTCCAATGATGTATTCTGTAAAAATATGTGTTTTTATTTCTACAGAAACACCTGCGCCTCCTATTGAGAATGTGTTACCGCCTGATGGGCCAGAGACCCAACAATTCAAAGAACAGAGGATGGAGTTTGAGCGAGAGTGGCCCACTATTCAGGCCCTTCTCACCGGGACCATCAACCTGGAACCTCTTACAGTAGAAATTGAAAACCTGACCATCGATGAAGTCTTGAAGATTGGGCATAAAAAAGTGGAAGGTAAGATATCCCAAGAATACATTGTTGGACCTCTTTGTACAGACCTAAGAAATTATATAAAATGTTTGAACCTATGCTTGATATTTTAAAGTAATCTCATACGGTATAGGACCCCATGCAAAAAGCCATGTGCGCCCCGGAATTAATACAAATAAACTGGTATCAGCCACAAAAAGAACCCATGGCAGAACATTTCTACTTCTAATTTATCCTGGCATACATTGTTGTTTTTGTTACAGCTAATGCAATTATTTTATTTATTTTTGTTTATTAAGTTTCTTTTTGCTCAGCTAACTTGATTACAAATTTGGTCCCTCCCCCTCCAAGCGAAGTACAGTATCTTCTTTTACCTCTGAGTGATCATTGACCTCTTCACTGACCATGTACTGATGACTATCATATTTGTATAAAGTGAAGTTGCATTGAGGGTTACCAGACTATGAATAAACCACGACATGACTTTAATACAACATTTCACCTCTCTTCCCCTCCATTTCCCAATGAAATATCTGCTGCCACCTCTGGTGACTTTAATCTCTGAGTGATCATAGATCTCTTCATGACCATTTACTGTACTGATGAATGTTAATTTTTGTATCATTCACAGAACCATGTACTTACAGACCAGCTGACTACACCAGTATAGACCAGGATGAGGAAGATGAAGATGCTGAAGCAGACGTAGATGATGAAATGGAAGAGGAAGAGGTAACCTAGGACTGATTTAAGCTTTAAGGGAAGAAGACTGCCCACAAAGAGGTTTTTAAAGTCACTGTATCTTGCCCACCCCCACCTGTGAAGTTTGAAGGGAGTCGTTTTATCCCTTTAAACATTCTAGAGTACCTGTAAAGAACAGATCATTTGGAAGATTTTGATCCTAGCCCCCCAATCTGTATGTTTTTATTCTCTTTAGGATGAAGAGGTAACTAAAAATAAGAAGAAACAATTTGGAGACACCAAGCATTTCTGCCCTGTCGCTTTTAAAGAGAATTTTGTCCTGTGGCCCGGGAATCCTGATTTCAGCTCTAAGTATCGAGAGAGGGTCTACTACTTCTCCAATCAAGAGAACAAAGACAAGTTTATGGCTGATCCCAATCTCTATGTGGCCACGGGAAAACCATTTAAGGTAAATTTTCCATTAGGAATGATTTTGCAATGATGTACAATTGTAATTAATGGCCAACTTCACTCTCTTGCCAAGGCCAAAGAATTCTCCTATAGGAAACAAGTTTTGTATGATAACAGACCACAGTTTGCTTAAATATACATTCAACTGAAACTTTTATTCTCTAGTATTTACTCTAGATCTCATTTTGGGATCATTTTATTAGTATCTTTTGAATTTTAGTGGGCCTATTGGGTTCCAAATTGTGAACATTGGTATATTGATGGTATGGACTGAACATTAGGGAGATCCATCATGATTTTGAGCACATTACAAGGTTGGGCAAACACAAAACTTAGCAAAGGTCAGTATAGAGAATAATTGTAGTATGTTCAGTATTAGGTAGGGAGTACTGTAGTAATTCATTGCCAATTCAAATATTTATGTGGCCCAAAATCCAAATTTTTATGTGTCCCAAAGGAAATCATTTAAGTCTCTAATCAGCTAGCGAAGACCCTAATGTTGTACAGTTGTACTTAAGTAAATTAAAAGTCTTATTGTAATTATTGTAGCCAATTCTTTCCAATGATAACTTTTGAAATCTTTTTAGTATCTGTTCTCGTACATTTCAGCCACCACCAGTACGGTTACTTATGTTAGGTCCTAGAGGTGCAGGAAAGACCCTTCATGGTAGACATCTGGCCAATAAGCTGGGTGTCTTCCACATTGACTTCAAGGAGAGGCTTCAAGAACTGATCATTGGCAAAACAAAGAAGAAGGTTGGCCCTGAATATGAGGAAGACATTGAAGAACCAGAGAGTGAGGATGAAGAAACAAATGTCAAAGGTCAGCAGACTTCAAAATTTTGTCTGGGAGAATATAGGCTTGCTCCACCAAACATGACCATAACTCTTGCACATATTCACTGGTGTTATCAATGTTTTATCACAATATATTACATCATTTTAAACTGTTTTGTTTGCTAAAGATAAAGCGGTGACAGATGTTGAAGACCCAAAACCAACAGATGGGGGAGGCGAACCAGAGGAAGAGGAACTTAATGAAGAAGAGGAAAATATTAAAGGCAACTTGATGGGGGAAGAGCCGCTATCTCTGGAAATTGTGGAGAAGATTGTCTCTGATTGGTGGAACAAGGAACCATTCAAGTAAGTCATTAGAGACTTAGACTGTTTCCTTTTATAAATGACAACCTGCAGCAAATTGTCTTGCACTTGCCTGCTTCTTTGACATATTTCAAAATCAGTAAGTTATAATCTTATCACTGGACTACTCTTTCATTGACAGGTTTTAAAATTAGTATCTATAATGATCTTTTTGCAGGACTACTGGGTTTATATTGGAAGGATTTCCCCGTACTGTCGAGGAAGCTCAATTTATGGCAGACAAGGGACTCTTCCCCGATGCAGCCATTATCCTCGCTGTAGATGACGGTGAAATTACAAGCCGCCTTCTCCCGCCAAAGATAGAAAAGTGGAAACAGAAAAGAGATAAGAAGCTAGCCAAGAGAGAGAAGAAGAAAGAAAAGAAACGGAAGGAGAGAGAAGCTGCCATGAATAAAAGAAGGGTAGAACTGCAGCAGGAAATGGCAGAGAAAAAGGCTTCAAAAATAGTAAGGATATTACAGCTAAAATAGTTTGATACTTGAAAATAAAGTGACATTAAACTGAACACTGACTGTGGTTATCTGAAACATCATTTAGGTGCAAACTTTACAATCAGGCATCAATTTGTACTCAGTTTTTGAAATCATTTAAGATAAGATAATGTTAGCACTGTTGGTTGCTTATATATATATAATGTGCATGTGTGTCATATATATATAGGCTTCTTCCATTCAGTTTGCACTTTGAATCATAATATCAAACTTTCAAGAAAACAGGAAGGTTATTTTTGCTTTCAATCGAATTAGGTTTAACAACAAAGTAATGATTTATGAAACATGATATGCCTATCTACAATGATCATTGAAAGTATTAGGTGCATATGGTTGTATTTCTTGCTGGATAGTACTACATGCCCATATAAATTTATACTAAATTGCATTATTTCTGCTGGACAAAATGTCTTAATAATGAAGAAATTTATCTTTAATCTCCAGGCTAATTTTTTTCTCCACTGACATTGTATTTTAATATGTTGTGGTTTAAAATAATTGATTCTGCATATAAGCTAAGCTGGGAAGATTTTAACACATTTCTTTTTATGAAGACCAAACAAGTGCATTTCTAACATATATGTAGTGTCAACAGACATAGTAGTCTAGTATATTGTAAAGACCTACACATCAAAGGCATGTCGGCAATCTCAATATCAAAAATTTAACCTTAAAATTGGCTTTAGGATTTTTATGAACTAAGAGATATTCATTCACCTATGAAACTGGTCATGTGATATTCTGTTTTCATTTTGCCCATAGGCCCAAAGAGCGGCAGAGAAAGACAGCGATGAATCAGAGGCATCAGATGATGAGGAAGAGGAAGAAGAAGATGACATTGAAGCTCTGCTGACAGAGGAGTTTGAGGAAGAAGAGGAGGAAGAAGAAGAGGAAGATGAAATGGAAGAGGATGCAGAAGAAAGGCTGAAAAACGAGATAGGAGAGATGTACGATGATGATACTAATAGACTAGCAGCAGTACAGGTACCAGAGAAGGGGGTGCTTAGAGCACAGGGAGAGGAGAAGAGGTGGTTTGGGATGAGAGATGGAATAATATGGGAGAGAGATAGTGGACGCTGATTATTGGGATGGGAGTATATAGATTAAGAAATGATATGAGAGAGTTGTATGATGATGTTACTGACTAACAGCAGGGAGTAATAAGCTATGTGCCTGTACATATGTATATTTATGTTTATAAAAGTTGCTTGTTGATGACCAGAACATGATGATTATTTTCTCTCTTTTTATGAAAGGAAACATTGGAAGAGATTTTAATTCCCAGAATGGAGCTCATCGGAGGGAGGAAGCCACCCATAGTCCGGTACACGTTAAAGCAAATGCTACAACCTGTTGTTGAGTGCAGACAAAGTCTCTTTGAGAAAGTCTATTCAATCAAGGAACACGTAGCTCAGAAGATGTTGCAGATTGGTTATAAGCATCCGTCAAAGTTTGGGAGGTGGTGTCCAGTTAAGTTGATGGCTGGTGATTGCATACAACCAATGCAGGGTGTAGGATACCCATCATACCCTGTCCAGTATCGTCAAAATGTCTACTTCTTATCCACGCATGAGACTCGTGACAAATTTGTGATGAATCCATTAAAGTACCTGAAACAGCCATCACCAAAACCAGTTGTACCAATTAAAATGGCAATAATTGGACCACCAAAGTCTGGAAAGACTGCATGTAAGTTTCCAAACTTAAAGACTATTTGAGTCAAATTGATTATTAATACACAGGCCTTATAAAGACATGGGAATGGGAGTTCTTGTTATCGTCCATGGTGAAAAGTCTGTCAACATTTGAAAAATGCTCTCATTACTTCATGATAGAGTTGACATTTGGTGTAAGTGTAAAGTTTAATGGATGGTTTTGAATTTGTTTCATTTGAGTGTTTTCAAGGTCATCAGGGGGAAATATTTAAATTCACGAAAAATATCTCCTCATTCAATTATTGATAAAAGCTGTTAAGGGATTTTGGGGTCATTTTCAGTTATTTTGTTCAATGTAGTATAACTTGATAACCTTGTATTCATTGAAAAAAATAATCAATTAAAACTTAATATATGTTTTTGTTGTCATGGGTACCACAAAATCCAATTTCTTACAGATATTCCACAGTTGTTCTTTTGAGTCAGCTCACAAGTAGACTAAGGTAGCTTTCAATAAAAATTTTGTTTCCCATTTAATATAAATTACACAGTCACTTGAGTGATGCCCATAGGTGTTGTGCAGGAATTTGTACTTTTTACGAAAAATTTTTTATTGTGTAATTGCTGTTGTATATCAGTTGGCAATATATTGGCACACAAGTTCTTTCCAGGTATTTGCTAGAATTGACCCAATTAGATTGTAGATTGATAAATAACATGTACCTTTAATTGAAAGTTCTGTTGTTTACATTCCAGTCTAACCATAATGACTTATGATTATTTATAGTGGCAAACCGTTTTGTTGCTGTGTATGGTATGGTGAGGCTGTCTATTGGAGAAGCTGTACGATATGTTCTGAATCAACAATCACATACAGACTTGGCCAATCTGATTAACACTCACCTGAGGAAAGGAGCCGTGGTACCTGATGAGCTGGCTGTGAGAGCATTGGAAGTATCCATGCTAGACTCTAGAACCAGTACAAGAGGGTAAGAAAGAATCTATGGCCTAGACACTATAGTAATCAGTCACTAGTGAGCTTGTAATCATATTCATTACTTGCACACCGTTTCAACATTTCTCCGAGCTACAAATCAAAATGTGAATCAAGATGTATGTTATTCTTAAAAAAAGGTAATATTTATTAAACTTGAGACTATTTGTAATGTTGTAGCGGGCTACTAGAAAAGTAAATGTGAAATTCACAGTACCGTATTCATTCTAATAGAAGCTCATGCCCTAATAGAAGCACACATGCATTTTTGTCAACTTTAGGATTTT
>JAODAF010036570.1:0-10086 GCA_027574765.1 Molpadia intermedia
GAAACATCTTATGCCTATTACAACTGTGAAGATTGCATGTAAATCCGAGTTTTGCACTAAAAGATATAGCCGAAAATTTTGACCTTGAGCTTTTACCCCTGACCCTACATCTCAGCGAGAGTTTATCTCATAGGGCACCTACCTACCAACTTTGGAGTTAATCGGCCAAGCGGTTTAGGAGGACTGTTCTCGCCGCAAACTTTGTGCTCACTAAAAAGGTGCTCACTGACACACAAACACACACCCAGACACACAAACAACTACAATTTGACCCCTACCTCGTAACCTCAAACTGGGGGTCCCCTGCATCAAGGGTCACTTTACCATGGGGGACCTCTAATGAGGCCCTCTAAATTGTGAAGTTAAATTTTGATCGTCTTACGCCAAGCTGACCACTGAAACAAATAATGGAGTGCGAATGCAACAAGCGTTTGGGGATTATCATGTCTGTCTGTCCGCTGAGCCACCCCATTTTTTATGGGGCTAAAGCCACCCCAGAAGTATAGGTGGTTGCGCCCCTGGTTATGTACATATCTTCTTCACTTTCACTATTGATACACTTTGATATTAGCGTAGATGTACCGGCGGGTATTTAGAGGTATAATACCCATAAAACTATATAGAGAAGCAATATAAAATAAGGTGTTACGCTTCCCCGTTTCCCTAATCATATTTTGTTTTTTGTAATTGACCTCAAATATATTTTGAGCTATTTTTTGGCCGGTGGTGGGGTGAGGTAGCATTTTAATATGAAGCACAAATGATCACATTATAAAGCGGAATGTTTTAATACTTAATTGTTTACACGATACGACAGAATCGTTCGCGAGTTGTTTGTTTTTTGGTCGTATGTAATTTGGTCGCAATGTGTAAATGGCTTTTTGGTCTTGTGTAAATTGTCTTTTACAACCAATTTTTCAAGAAGATTCTTATTGATATTAATATAACCTCCACGTGACCAACTAATGTGCTCCATTTCAAACAATACCATGGCATTCCACCAAAGAAATGAGGTTGCCTACTGCAAACTCACTGTCAATGTTTCCACCTTTAGCTCACTCATTAATGGTGAGGGATGTTACATTTTAAAGTTGTGCGTCGGAGAAAATAATATATAAAGAACACATACGCTTAGCCGTGTTTTCTTTTCTTAAAAATTTGACCAGTTCATATTATTTGTTTACTGTTCATCATGAAAAGAATAAAATTGGGCGACGGCATAATAACTCGCGACAGCAACATAAATCTTCGCTACAGCAAATTCAATTTTCGACGACGGCAACAAATGCTTTGCGACGGTGAATTTTGTATAAACGTATAAACGGCGCGCCATAGGTTTGCTGTCCCAACCCTTGTCCTGAGAGTTGAACATTGTTCAACTTTACCGACCACGTTCCTGCAATGTTTGACATAGGTGCACTCTATCTCAGCAATGTTGACAACAAATTGATACAGTGTTGGGGTCATTTTACACCATTGGAATTCTATTTGCCCCATAAGTAAGTAACTTCCATTGTTTAATTTGATCAGAATTAAGCCCTAAAATGTGTTCTAGACTGCTACATCGAATATAGATGACTGCAAGATGTGACGGTTTCGTGTAGACTATGTTAACATTTGGGACATTTCTTGTTTATGTCGTGGGCATACAATGTATACAAATTTAGCAAAGGCCTATGTTTAGTACCGTCAAGTATACGTATATGTAAGTTCAATCCTGCATGTAAGTTCGTTCACTCTTATGACCATGATGATTTCATCATGACAACTTACTGAACGTTTCTATTTTACAAACGTTACCGAAATTCACCAATCAGATAAGTACTCATTCAGTACCGCTGTATTTCAGTTGATGGTGCGTCAGATACTGTCAGTAGCTTTAAATGATGAGTGGCGGTGTACAATATAGTTTGTGTACTTTGCCAAGTCGCATTATGTACAGTGACGGTACAAACATGCTAAACGCTATAGTTACCGTGCTTTTAAACAAGGATCAAAACAAATGAAACGGTTTCTAGAATTCTGATCCTGTTGTGCATGTATACTGCATATGAAATACTTGAGATGGTTTCGTATCACAGTGGTTGAATCATGTTTCAAGATTTTCGTTGTTGTACTCAATACCGCTGTATTTCTGTTGATGGTCGTAGGCAGGGAGATCTGTTCATTAGTTTATAGTGCATGGTGTCGATTTAAAATTCCCAATGCAGTTATCAACCGATGAATGAACGCGTAGCTTTCTTCTCTCTGAACCTGAATATTAAATGACTGGGGAAAAATTACGTAGCCTAATCGAATTTAACACTGAACAAGAAAAGTCAACTTTACCCGGTTTCATCCACAAACAAATATACATGGTTGAAAAGGGTTGATCGGTTGAATATAAGAATCCTATCCCATCATTTGAGGATCAATTTATTTTCATACGCACTTGACCTTGTAACTTTACATATTACACTAGATATACTCAGTCTTACGCGTCGGCTCTGTGGCCCAACCGGAAGAGTGACGTAAATTAAGGAGATGGTTTTTCTGTGGCAGTTTTATCCAAAGATTTGTCTATTGATATTACCACAGATAAATTTGTTTGAAAGAGCCTAAAATATACTTCATTTCGTTGGGTTTACGGTTGACAATTTTGCATTCTCATTATAAACAACAAAATGGAAGTTATGGACTTGATAATATTTACTGCATTGTGTCCCGGACAGTTTTTAATCCAAACAGTTGTTCGTTGATGAGTCTCGTTACATTACTGCAGATAATTTAATGTTTGTTAGGAATAGTTACTAAAAAGTTAAAAGCTACTAACAGCCTACATTTCATTTCGTTGAGTTTGCGGTTGACATTTTGCATCCTCATTATAAACAACAGTATGACATGCCGTAACTTTTAATCATAATTCTCGTTTCAGCCCGAGATTACCTGAAAGATTTTTTCGCTTTTATTTCAGTTTAAGATTTTTCTTCATTTCGTACATTGGTTGACACGAAGATGAAGTTTGACGACATCTTGAAGAACATCGGGGAGATTGGTCCTTACCAGATTATGATCATAATACTTGTGTCCTTAATCCTAATACCAGCAGCATTTAATTCTATGATGGCCGTGTTCTTATCTGCTCAAATGGACCACTGGTGCTCGGGGAAAGAGTTGGCTACTTCGTATGATGACTGTCTCGAACTTCGAGCTACCAACACGTCGGCTTATCGGAGCTGTATCTACGACCTCCGGGATGCGTCTATTCCTAGCGGAGAAAAAGACGGAGAAATCGTGTTTAATGAGTGCAGTAGATATAACTTCACCTACTCAGATCCAATGAATGGTATGTACAACGCTGGTGATAACACCAACAGTACAATTGGATGCATTGACGGCTGGGAGTATGACCTTAGTCAATACCACTCTACTACTGTCAGTGATGTAAGTCCATTACTATTAATTAACTAACTGAAAGACAATTACGTATCCCTGTTGCAAGTTACGTATAAATGTATGGGAGGAGGCACGATTTATGTCCCTGCTGGTAATGATGCTGCCTTTTTAAATGACACTATATTCATGCTTACGCTATAATGATACGGCATATAATGAATGTACCAGAGATTGGAATGTTGTTCAATATGATGTATATACGTGTATTAATCTAATATATAACACTGAACTAAAATTACAGAGTTGATCAAGCGTAAATGTGTGTCAACATCAACCAATATCGGGCAACTACATACAGTGCTCCGTAGTATTACTGTCAAACTCATGGTTACACCTCATAGTGCTTGAACTTGAATGCCTGATTACGCAAGATCCAAGAAAAACATATTTCCGCCTAATTGTTGCCATATATTATGCAAGGCAAGTTGATAGACTGTCATGTGGTGTAATCTAAATGCAGATATAGATATACAAAGTTTAACTTATAACGTGTCATTTATTTTCCTCTCTCAAAGTTCGATCTTGTGTGCGACAACAATTACCTGATCGGAATAAGTCAGTCAATTTTCTATGTTGGTTACCTGGTAGGCTCTTGGACTAGTGGCCATCTTGGCGATCGGTTAGTATCAGTGAATCTAACATTTAAGCCATTTATGTGTATGTATCGGTGTAATCTTATTTGGTAATTCAGAAGCCTATATATTTAGTCCTTCCATAAGTGGCAGATAAAATGTGTCTACGACCACAAACGTATTTCTTTCTTACGTGATATAAAATAATCACTAATGCTGATGGTCTCAAATCGTAGTCTGGGTCAGGCAGGATTACCACACTACTCTCAGAACTGCAATGTAACCCCAAATGGGCGTATTTTCGCAATCGTTGTCGTTCTTTTTATGGGTATCCTATTAAATATCAATTGCGCTGAATTAATGTAACCGTTAAAAACGCGTCTTTGACTAGACCTTATATAACTGAATTGAAAACAACAATCATAATGCCAGTGCTTTTTCAGATGTTAACCAGACACTTTTCACCCAACTGTAGCGCTTTATTTTCACGCTACCGATGGTGGGTCTAAACATGTAAATTAGGATTGTAGAAACATATACGTGTAATATTCCCTCTCAGATATATGTGTCTACCACAGGAAATAACATGGCAGTTTAATTAAATGTATTGATACGACTATTTATAGTCATCTACTAAAGAGGGACTTTTAGTGGTGGGAACGTAATTATCTGGAGTCATAGATCCTATAGTTATATATGCCTATTTGCCACCCTACAGTCATATGTGTCTCTTCACTGTTGTTAATTATATAGCAATATGTGCTCAGCCCGGGTAGGTCAGTTGGTGGGAGTATTTCAGTTGTTTTAATACAATGACGTCATATAGAATATGCGTTGGCTCCAACCCAATATATACCAAGAAATACAATGTACCACTTGTGTGTGACCCGTCTTGTTGGTTGTGTCCCATGTTAATTACATGTCTATCTTTACAACTGAATATATTACTTTATCTTGATATTTCTTTAGCATTGGCAGATATAAAACCGTTTTCCTCGCTGTCGGACTAAACTTTTGCGCTGGTATGGGGATGTCTTTTTCACCCAACTACTGGGTCTTCTGTGTACTTCGTTTTCTCGTCGGAGTCGCAAATATATCAATGTATTTGACTGGTTTTATCATATGTGAGTTGTATATGTATATGCCATTAAGTCTTATCTACGATATAGTGGGATTATAATGCAATAATAATGTGTGAATTATGAATTTAGCTCACCTTGGACACGCACTTGCCTGGGTTGTCCTAAGCTTGTCCTCTATCAAGACGGCTTGACAGGACACTAAGTTGTCACATACTAACTTATTAATACTTACAATATCTATCTATACTACTAGGCCTATATTTAGAAAGGCTATCACATAATTAATAATAAAGCTATAGTCTATCAGTGAAACGCATTACACAATGAGCTAAGTTACCTGACATTAAAGACAACCAAATGCACACAGATGCATGATTCACATGTTACAAAGATATGCTCTACAGTCACACTGAAAAGGGATTTATTATGGCTGTAATTGTAAACTATCTAAAATAATAGACTGCGGAGACAAACCTTACGCCAAACTAGTAGGCCTACCGGTAATGCTAATATAATAAAAGTAATACAGTCTAACCTAACACTGATAGTAGCACTAAAAGAATGGCCTAGCGATAACGCTACATGCGACAAAAACACACGCAGACATTTATGCTATAGGCTAATTGCAAAGGCAGCTGACGCGTATAGTAGATAATTCCCAGGGAAATTACTTCAAAACACGGGGCTTAAGTCAGTATAAATGAGATAGACGTGTCGCCTTGCAGCTTGGCTGGAGAATTCTCGAAGTAGCCAGTTGTGCCAGTCGACAGTAGCAAATTAAAAGAGTTAGCAATTAAACTGATATAGATCTTAATCCATATAGGTAATATCAACAAAATGACAATGTATTGTCAACTACTAGCTACATTCTATATTTCCTTAGCCCATGGCGGTTGTACCTTAAACATGAAGATGAAATGTTTATATTAAATATAGCTACAGATCCAATTTAAACTGTAAATAACAATTACCAATGAAAAAAGTTATCTACTTATTTGACATTTTCACCTTTTTACTTTTGTATTTGCAGGTACGGAGATCCTAGGCCCTTCTAAGCGTGTCTACGGAGGCGTTATTATACCTGTATTGTTCTCGGTTGGCTACATGATATTGGCTCTTTTGGCCTTCCTTATACGAGATTGGAGAAACTTGCAGCGGGTTGTTTCATCGTCGTTGATTCCATTATTTTTGCTGATGCCGTACGTTGATCAAGTTATAAAGACGGCTTCGAATAAATTTCGCCGCATTCAATGCAGACTATTATAGTTCAGTGTTGAAAATTAATAGTCAATAGGAAAATGTACCAAAATAGGATGTGACTAAATACTCCACTCCAAAATAATGGGTCGCGTGCAATAAATAAAATCCCGACTGTGACGTCCCTTCACCGTCTCTGGTTCAGCTTTGAACATACTTGCCTCTTGACGCCGTCAGCGTTGATCTTCGTTAGCGGATTACGGAAAACAAGATAGAGTCGAAGAGATTGGCTACCGTGGGAGCTAAATGCTAATTGCCCCTGAGGGTGTTCATTTCAGCAGATCTCCATGCTTTCATTCAAATATGAAATTATGACCACAAATAAGCCTGGCCCAGACAGCATCGCTCAGATAAAAAATAATGACCATATTGTAACTAGGTCTTAGTAGGGTCCATAAATATTAATTATGATTTTAGTAAATGATTTGTAGGTGATTTGGCAGGTCTGTGTATACATTTGAAAGAAGTGGGTGCATGATATACCGTTGTCAGTGTATAGTTATTACGCTATCACGTTTTCGGGTCAGGCAATTCAATTCTTTCCAATTGTCATAAAAAGATAGACGATCCAAAAATGTATGCATACGTGTTTGTCTAGCCGTTGTATTTTCAACGAACTTTCTGATCAATCAAACAGAATACAAGCATATGTAAATGTTACCGTCGACCTGTCAATATTTTGCATCGATGTGTTTGAAGATAAGGGACAATAACAATTGTGTAAAGAGTGATTCGTTATTACTGGATGGCTTTGTGTACTTACCCAACATATGTTATAAATTATAGATGTATGGATGGTCTCGCTCTTTTTTTGTGGGAGGGCATAAATACACTCTAAAAACAGTTGGGAAAACATAGCACATTTAGCACTTTTATTACTCAATAATTAGGAATAATTCCTACTAGTTGGGGATAATGTAAGTAAACATGATCCCCAACAAGTAGGAAGTTCTAAATAGTTTATCATGTGCTATGTTTCCCCAACTGTTTTTAGAGTGTAAGTTTGGGAGTGGAACCGTATACTTTTATTTTATTATACATATATATAGAACGCTTGTGTTGAGTCATGACATGCTTTTGTATTTTTCGTTCACCTTCATATCGTGTGTTACTATGTTTTGTAGCTCTATATATGCTTTGAATGTAGTGCTTTCATTGTATGTGATTGGTGGCCACCATTTTTATTTGGAAAAGAGAAAGGGGAAGAAATACCGTATATTTGGATGCTGAAGCCACATAGTATTTTACATACTCGACTTCATGAGCTCGGTTTGGGTATGATCTTGTACAACAACAGCTAGCCTACTTATACCACGTTAGCCTCGCGAAATACCGGTATGTGGCATTACATGCGTACATTAAATGTTCGTTATACCAAGGGTGAAATATAGAGGGCCCTAATCGAGGACATCCTAATAGTACGTGTATGTTGACCTCGTCTTCAATAATCAGTTACGGTAATAGTTACCACCAAACAGATCGATGTTAACTTAGTCTAATAACTGGCACTGCGCGTGTAGCGCTCCGCGAGGTTTCAACATTTTCATACTTTTCGAAACATTTTGAGAATGGTCTCATCAGATAAACACAGCCGCTGCCCTATGTTATTCCTGCATTGTCCGGTATATAGATATATTTTTTTATATATATCATTTTCCCCCCCCCCCCCCCCCTCTCTCTTGAAATAAATCTCTGGTTACGCCTGAATATCACGCGTCATCCCATATCAAAGTAAAAAAACTATTTGCTTTGGTGTTTGTTTGTATTATACAGAATAGTTCCGGAATCGGCAAGATGGCTAATGGCCCGTGGGAACTATGAAGCTACTGAGAAGATACTGGAAAGAATAGCAACCAGTAACGACACGCTCGACAAACTCCCACGTGACTTACGTGAAGGACTTAAAGAAGAAGAACTAGTATGTTATTTATAGGAACATGATTCTTAATAATTATTTCGTCATGAATATGATATATGACGTTAAGGAGTGTTGCTAAGTCATTACGACAACATTGAGCGCCAAACCAAATTGAGCTTTAATTAGAATGGACTGTTTGTAATAACTATTTAATCACTTTGTCATATTTTTCTTCAAATAGTGTTTGTTTCAAATGTTTCGATTTTAACTGGAAAATAAAGTGTGTGATAGAAGTAATTTCAGAAGTTGGGGCTGGGACATTTCCTTGTATGCCTAAAGTCACGCTACCAATATCAGCAAGACTGGAGGGGCTCTGGACTCGAATTGGTACTGCCATAAACTGGAGCAGTCCACCCAAGCCCCCCAATGTAATTAATACTGTTTATATATAAACTATTATCTTGACTCGAGATGTATCGGCTTTGGGACCTTGACCCACTGGACTCGAACTTGGACTCCACTACACAAACTTTTCTCAATCTTATTTTAATTTTTTTGCAGAATAGTGAAGTAGTAAAGAGTAGTAAAGTTTTTCCAATGCAATCAAAGTTTACATGTATAATAACAAATACAACATGGTGCTATAATCGTGCCTTAATTGTATCGTAATCAATACCGTATGCTTTTGAATCGGTTTTACTAAATTGTGTTCCTGTTAAGTGACATGTTTCGTTACCTCAGTATTTTTTTCCTTTTCCTTTTCATTTCAGGAAATGAAGCGCAAACGAAAGCAAACATTTATCGATCTGTTCCGAACGCCCATGATACGAAAGATAGCAATTTGTTTTTGTTTCATATGGTATGATATATGTTTGCGTTAATAGTTTGTGGTATCGTAGGCTGTATATATATGGGCAATGTCAATAAATCACAACGGCACTCATGTTCATGATTACAATATTTACAGGCACTTGGGTGACCGGGTCTGATGTCTGGCGAAGTGTGTAGCCTATGTGTGGACGGTCAGGTTGCAGGTATATAAATACATACCGTATTGCACATCGCGCTTCGGTATATATAATATAAGTCACTGTAGTGAGCACACACATAATATCTGCTCCATTTGGGTACTATTGTATTTGTTATGTTCTGTTCTAATCAAATAGGCCTACGCCTCTGAACATTTCGAAAACCATACTCTTGACGACAAATTTTTCATAATTTATTGTAATCAAGATATAGGCTAACAAAATGCCATAAACTACATACTTTTGTAGTGAGTTTCAGAAATTACGTTACAGCAACTTTAACAGGTTCCGAAATTCAAAAATAATGGTTCTTCTGATCTACGTATTTATACATCATATCAAGCTTCAAAGTAATGTTTACCTTGCAATATTCAGACTCTTAACCATTCTTTAAATGAAAGGCTTTCTCCCATAATCAAATGTTTACCTAAATTAAGAAATCTCCAATATCCTTTCGATTCCATACGCTTTATCTAATAGCATCGGCATTTAACATAATTAGACGTCCTCGGTTATCCTTATCATAACTAATAAACAACATTTGAAAGTACGATTTGTTTAATGCTGGGCACGATTATCGACTTTATGTGGGATCATACCGTCAAAGTATGTGATAGATTATTTTCTCGCATCAATATAAGAAAGTTATTTGAATCTAGCCAAATAAAACGTTGGGTGTATACTATGTTATGGTAGGCCTATAGTATAATGCAGGGGCGGATCCAGACGCCCCCCCCCCCCCCCCCCCCCCCCCCGCAACCGCCCCCCAACAATCAGAGGGGGCGAACGACCGCAAAACAACACACCCAGCAACCCCACATCACGAGCAAAATAACACCAACCCAGAAAAGAAA
>JAODAF010036681.1:0-11822 GCA_027574765.1 Molpadia intermedia
GCAAGGTGCCAGTACTTGGGTAGAATTTCTCATTAATATATCGACTAAAATCTGCAAATAAATCAATTCCTTTTATTGTACTTGTCATTGTCGATATAGCCATCATTCATTCATTCATTTATTATATATATATATATATATATATATAAGAAACTGCGTTGCACCGGTGAGAGTCAATTAATATAAAAAATGAATAAGATAAACGCGGTACAGTCTGTAAAATATATTAGTAGAATGTCTAAATTAGAACCAGTAGGTGAATAGAAAATAAAATATAAACAAGATATTAATAACTTACATGAATATATAAACTATATATATATATATAGACTGCGCTCGTTTCAAAACGAAAATTATATTTGACCAATTGCTAATAGCATGTATATTAATGTCAATTGTCTCATATATATTGTATCGTTGCCACTACCAGACACGGGATGCGCAATACTAATATTCTAAGCACCCACTAATGTACGGGAGAATTTACATTGCAATAAATAAAATATCATTATTCCGGAGGGGGAATTCACTGGTCCGATACAAAATATGTAAAATAAGCTAAAAGAACAGTAAGATCGACGTAAAACATTATAAATACCAACCTCTTCCTCAACAATATTAACCTCATTTATAGAATCGCAGAATTCACTGTAGAATTAAAGGGAAACAACGTAATTAATACTGCTCTAAATACACAGCCATACTATGTAAATATTTACTTTGAGCAAACGTTGTGCTATTAACATACAACATCTCAGTAATGATTTTGGTTAAAAAGCCCTTCCAGGCTCATAGTTGACCGTGAAATTCGATCGTAGAACATATGATTTTACATACATCTATAACACAGAAGGATTGTTTTTGAGGGTAGCCCTCTCGAGTTTCAAATTGATCATTTTCAAAACAGAAATGCGGTGAGCAGCCCAGAAAAACCCAATTAATTATCATCAATGATATTAAAGAAGAGATATATCTAGAGTTGATAATTGAAGTCACTAGTCAGCATAATTAAACTATAGTTATATCTTTACTGCATATCAATTATGTACCAATAATAGCATCACCAACGTTCTTGCGATATTGTGATAACAATATCATGGTTTTCTTAAATGAGATGAGTGTGATCGTCTTCCATATTCCACATTCCTCAAAACATTAAAAATAATATAAAATACACCACCAAATTAGTCACACACTCAACCGATCAATGAGCTAAGAAACATAAAATTTCACACGGTTTCACGTAATGGTATTGGTCACGTGTCAGTTTCGCCACACACCCCCAACAAATATACCTTCGTCGCCTAACTAATACTAAACAGCGACATTTTGTAACGCTATTTTTGCAACACCTTTAGTTAAGCCACAAGCCAAAATGTGAGTTTCGTGAATTATTTCAGCTTATTTCCTACCTAATTGCGGATGAAGTATAACAACACTGCTATTGGGCACATGTATAATATATACGTACATATACCTTATATAAGCTATGGTTTATTTACTTTTGAATTATTGTATTACTGATACCTCTCAGGGACTGAGATATGACTTACCACTTCCATGTTTGTTTTGATGTGCCATCTCCAGCTGATACTGGTGAAATATGAGACAAAATAGCCGAACACTTGGTGCATGAAACAGCATCCCCAGTCATGATCTTTGGATCACTTTCCAGTGTCCCAAGAGAAACCAAAATAATGTTACCGTCAGTCTTTCTTATCTTCTCGAGATTTGCATTCTTGGGTTTTTCTAAAATGAATAATGGCCTTACTAATAATATACTAGATAAGAGTATAACGTAATATAGTCATATATCCCAAGCCTCCCCTTTAATTCCTGTATTCATTTTATCTCTAGAAATTGGCTCAAAAAAACTAACAAAAGAAAAAGCGACTAGAGGTACTTTTTGTACCAAAGCAAATAAAACGTAATTTTAGGCTTTGATGTTGAACGTAATCAACTTTGACAAATTTCCATCCCTGTTTTGACACGAATACCATCGCTTACCAAGTCCTCTCTTGATTTCGTAACGTGACATATTCCGAGTCGACGCTTTTCGTGCATTTGGTATTCCCTTAATGTTCAGTGTTTTTCGAAACGTGTCTTCAATGGTAGGATCATAGTTCGTCAGGAACATGTCTTGCGTGAATCGAATTACTATAGATGACTTCCCTGCACCCCCGGATCCAAGTACAGCAATCTTAAAAGAGATATGAATATCTAAACATTTAAATTTGGAATTTTCTTGCCAAAATTGCGTAGTTTAAATTAAAATTAAAATTTGTTGTTCCCGCATCTGAAATTCACACTAATCTGGCCTTTAAACTCCTTGATATATCTGTTATCTCCTTGATAATAGTAATAATAGTAATAATTAAAATAATAATAATTATAATAATAATAAGGGCTTAAAAGCACATCAACCACATAATACTATGTGCACAGCTGTGCTGGAAAACACCTTATACAAAACCCCAAAATAAGCAAAGCGAAGTAAATTATACTAGATCAAGCTTCTAGGTAAATTCAAAGGCATTTACAAATAGATAGTGTTTTAATTAACGTTTGAATGAAGCGATAACCTGAACATGTTTAAGGCTGTCAGGAAGCGTATTCACAATCTGGGTCCAGCTTTCGCGGGAACCATAAACAGCCTTAACACGCACCTCATTTAATAACATATTTCTGCTCCGATCAGAGACAACCAACATTTCTTGAAGATAACTAGGACACAGTCTTCTAAGAGACTTAAAAACGATCAAAATAATTTTGAAAAACAGTCTCTCCTTAATTCTGAGCTAGTGCAGATAGAGATATAGATCAGTATAAATATAAGCCTTTGTGTAGAACTTGAACCTAAGTAGCAAAACATATAACAAAATGTGATTAATTCTGCAATGTTGAAGCCAAGTACTACGAAGAAGAACATAATAATGGCGAAAGGATATATAGCAGAAGGACTCATTATGAAATGTCAGCTAAACAGCGTGAAATTTGTTGGTGAATATCTTTTTTAACATGTTTAGCTTCTTTTGTGTGAAGACTCTTTATACCAAATACCACAATTTCTTTGCAATCGAAACTATGTTTGTTTGCCTGGCAGGCATCGTTATACTTTTTAATTGAATTCGTAGCACAATGTGAAAAAACCAAACAGTTTTGTGTTAGTGCCTTCCGTCATTTTGTTTCAAGAAGAATAAATGACAATTTGGTCAAGCAGAAGAAAGACAATTTTCTTTCTATCATTCACGTATTATTGTCCTGTTCGCTTTGTTAGCGTGACATATAAAGCGTTGCATGATGTGCTCTGTTTTGCGGAACTGTTAATGTTTATATACAATTTCCGTTGTAACGGACCCTGTTTAGGTCGCGATATACTTAAGAAGTCAACTCAGTCACTATACATTGTAATTATAATTTGTAATTACTCTTTAACATACTATAGGTGATCAGAAAAATTGTTTTTTTCAGAACAAAGCTGAAGCCGGTTCTTTACGTCAATACTCTGTATGTGCAGGACAGCAAACATATATTTTTTCATATTCATGTTATCATCTATGATATTTCGATGATTAGATACTGGATAGCCATCTCAGTCTTGCACTTTTACTTTGATTTAATAATGTTTATGCTCACTCAAAACAAAACAAAACGTAAAAAGACACAATATATTTAATGTATATCATATCATGTGTGAGGGTGTTACGATTATTATGATAGCAATAATCCACTCTCATAGCCTGACAACATACAATACAATTTGTATATTGTTAAAAAATGTGAATGCTGTGGTAAAGCGGTGGGATGTAATTAGCATACTTTTATACATTTTTCTATGTTTAGAAGAACTCCTATGATGAGAGAGAAAGGCACCCAAAGCCCCATCCTATTCGTACGTCGCTGCAATAACCACCTGAAATCAGGGTGTATGTGTGTTGTGCAAACTGTTGGTCTAGCCTACGTTGCTTATATCACGAAACACAGTATAAAATACAAGATTTTCCTCAACTTGTTTGGACAACAGGTACTTTCGGAAAGCTAAAAGCACTTTTGAGGCTGGTATAGATGATATACATTTGGCACACATTATGTTGTTTACATTAGCAGATGATATGCCATACATGCATATATGTATGGCAAGCTGCGATGAATGTCTGGTCATGGTGTGAGAGCCGAAAGCCTATTCTTTTAAAGAAAAATACGACAAATTGTACACGCGGAAACTTATTAGCTTAATTATATAGTTTTGTTGTTATTACAATAACTTTCAGATCGTAGCCAATTATTAATTCCTGACGGAGAGCACAACACGAGAAACAGTATATATTGCTATATAACCGCTGATACTGGCATATATTATTTACACCATGATAGTTTGAAGAGCATTATAATCAAACTGGTAATCATGTATATCAAATACCACTCAAGTATACAGCTATTTGCAGACATTTGCAATTCGCCAGATGGGGCGAATGAAAATGGACTGACCATAGTATAGGCTATGGTTATGATATGGCTATGTGTTTTGTCCTCATATCATGTACAACGTCGGCTTAATTATGTTATCTTCTATGCACCACCGTAACGACTGAGAAATCATCTTTATGTTATTTGTCGTTGATTTAGACGGTATAATTACTGCCTGTGTTTTAAATAATGAATATTCGGTTTGGGGTAATCACTTGTAAATTTTCAAAAAAACTTATGTTATGTATTGAACAGAAACTACTGCAGTATGAGCAGTGTTCAAATGACGCCCTCATAATCAATAACTTGTACCCAGATCGGATGGATCTCCACTGTCCCGCAAAAACGGTACCTAGCTAGTATATGAGTTCCTTAGATTTCATTCATACTTGAATTAACTTATGGTATATACTGTGGAAGCTAAAAATAGCTTAGTAAATATAAAAACTAAAAATTAGCCGCAATTTGTGTTTGCTTACCTTATACTCAATGCCCACACGAGGAGTTCTCTTGACCAGCTCTTCAAATGCTTCATTGATATTCGTACCATTCTTAGCAGATGTCTCCAAGAATGCCATGTTCCTTGTCTTTGCTTCCTTCTTTGCATCAACTGTAAGTACTTGCCGATCACTCTCAAGATCTGATTTATTTCCACAGAGAATCTATCAACAAAAACATAAATGAGTTTTGAACCCCATAAATATTTGACGACAACTCCACACTAAAGACCTAAGTTTGATATTTCACCCGATCAAAAGCAACATTTACTGCATCCACTGCCACTTAAAAATGCAACAAAAGTAATTTAGAACCGAATTCCAAAATTTTAAAGATATCAATATTCCAAGATATTTGGAAACATGCGTCATAAATCTGCAACTGTTTTTATCCGGTTTGCTTGAATTAATATATATTCATCTAATCTTGTGTTGAAGTAATGATAGGAGTATAAATGATCACAATGTAACATTGATGACATGACATTTATTATTTTCATGAATTTAATAATCATAACAAGGACATACCACTGGTAGAGTTGTTGATGCTCGAATTTTCTTGGTTAGATTGTAGATATCCAGAGCTTCTCGGAAACTGTTCTTATCATTAATGGCATAGACGATAACAAACGCTTGACTGTTCTTCATATACTGCAAAAATTTGTTGAAGCATAAATCTCTTGTAATTACGACATACTGATAAGTTAATAATGTCAATAATAGGAATCCAGTGGGCCATGGCAATGATTCTTGATCTGTTAAGGCATATCATTGAGCTGGTTAATAGGTTAATGAGGTTTGAAATGCAACCCAGGTCCCAGAATATTGTAAATATGACATTACTTTAAAAATGTATATACTTACGTTTTGCGCGTTTTGTAAATATAGAAGGGATGCATATACAAGGGTTAACCTTTGGGTAAACCGGCCTGGATCAGCTTCAAAAGGAGATTACTAAATTGTTAATATGAACTTGTGTTTTTAAACGAAATACACTTGCGCAAACGAACATAGGCACAATAAATCTCGTTTGATTGATTTGGTCGAACGGTTGAAACCCTTGCAAGTAATGTGTACAACGAAGGCGTGTGTATGTATATGACGCCTTGTTTATAATTAACACAAATGTATTAACGTGGATGTTTATCAAAACTCCTATTGACTTTATTTAAAGTCAAAGATCATTTGGAGTAAATAAAGGCAAATTACAAACCCATATGTAATCAGTAATCCAGTGGCCCACTTGCGGGAGCGATACCTTTTCTAGGGGCGCTTCATGCACCCCTTTGATTACACTAATGTTCGTGTAAATCGATTTGTGTTTATCCTTATCAAATAATGAATTTGGATACTTTGCCTTCTAACCTCGTTATCAAACTACGTTTTACTCGTTTTATTCCAAACTTAGGTTCTAATGCATTCAATAGAATGTCATAAGTAATCGACAGTACAACGCAACAGACAAGTCAGTACGATAAAACGATAGCCCTTGCGGATAATTCATTGGCTTCAATATGATAATCACAATGCTTATATAGAAAGGCGTTTTACGTTTGTACCTCTATTTCTGCTAAATGATAGTTACTTTATTTTCAATTCAGATCCAGATTCTATATACAATTTTAGCCATCGGAGAGTATTTTTATAACTTTAACAGGAAACCATAACTGTACTTTTTCGTAGGAAGACTTGTTTTTACATTTAAGAGCATCTCACTCGAATCAGCTCTGAATTTATATGTTTAGGAGCTGGTTCCCCATATCACCCATATCCCAAAATGTCTCTTACACGAGTAAAGTTAAAAAAGGCGCTAGAAGTTCAATTAACAATAAATTCTACACTAATAGAAAAAACGATATTACACCCGTACCTCTTCACGCCTGGCAGAATATTCCTCTTGACCGGCTGTGTCTAGAATATCAAACATACATGTATCTCCCTGTTGAATAAACCAAAGAGAAATCATTTATTTTAGCGTCAATTTGAATTTATCAAGTACTTATACATATGTCGAGTGCATGTTCAAACCTTACTCCATTCCACCAATGTTCACATGTCGAAATATTTCAAATATTTTACAAAATAAATACAGCAGAGCAATATTGAGGATACAATCCCAGATTTAGGATGGCGTGTGTATGGGTATCTAAATATATGTAGGGACTACATTACATACAAGATCCGCGTGTTGAAAACTTGTGACTAATAGACGAACTAAACAGTAGACTGTGGATAGTGCTTAAAATCTAACTTCCTGGTTCCTGTATCAAATGTAGAGTAAACACAAATTAAAATGTCTTAAAGGTTAATATCAATTAAGCTTAATGAACAAGAAGTAAAGTCTCTTGTATTAGCATAAGCTCCTAAATGAATGACTTGCCTTGTTATTAGAATAGCGGTGTTAATTGATTGGATCCCCGTAACACGGCTATCAAAACACACGAGGCTTGGTATTAACTTAAGATTTATTTATATTTTAAATTGTGATCCGCACTTTACAGTCGATAAAGGAACCAGGTTGTTTCGATATATTCTGTTCATAAATGATGTCGTTGAATTTTAAGCACTCACTACCCACAGTCTACTGTTTTATTATTGTAAGCTTGCTGGCTTGGTGACAGGGATGTAATAAGTTCGCGGCCAAAACTCTCAAAATGATTAGGTGCTCTGAACGAAGAGGTAATGCAATGACCGATATGATATTGCACTGACTGATTTTCCTCATAACAGACACAGCTCTATTCATGACATTGGTTATTCTAAAAAACAACAAGCAGTAGGAAAATGTTTAAAGCTTAATATTTCAGTAGTTGTAGAATGTAGTACCAAACATAAACTTTAAATGTTTCACAATTCCAACGCATACCAAACTAACGGATAATATGAAGACGAGATTGTTTATTTTGAAATTTTTCTTATATCACCAAAAGTTGTATAGATTTTGTAACTAATTCATCTACGATATTAAATCATACTGATTTTAAGTAATCGAATACGTGTTTGTAACATTTGCATGGTTGTGTATGCAGTATAAACCGCAAAGACCAAACACAAATGGACAAAGTCGAAGGCATCGGGTAACCAACAATTATAAGATATACATCCAACCGAAAACAAATTGTGACCTTACTATATGTGTCGGACATATGTGACCCGTTTACCACGAAATGACTTCTGATAGTTTTAGAGATTTACATGTTTCTGAATAGAAAACACCTTTCGCTTTAAAATTATAAAATAATACCTCACATATAGGGTTTCGATATTCAGTAGCCAAGTTACAAGCTGCTGACATCACAAAAACAACTCTCAACTTTTGAGAACAAAGTCTTTAAAGTTTAAATTGAGAACAATTACTAACACAATATATTGCAACACACGATCGTTCTGATATTTTGTAGGATGATTAAGGAACGGTTGTATATTTTATTTCTTGAAAAAATACATTTTGGGATGGGTTGTAATATCCACATTTCCGGTCACATATATGTATTGCATCAATAGATTAATATAACATTACTAGAGATTTGAATCCCTGCATGTTACGTACATCTCCAATTTTAAACTTGCTATCGAGGTTCAACTTTCTCATCTCTCCATCCAGTGTAATCTCTTCTCCTTCGTCATCTTCTGGCTGCATATATACATACTTGCTACCAAACTCCATTGTAAATCACGTGGTGTAGCTGTTGAAATAATAGAAATTGGCCAGTTGGACATCTGACTTCTATATGCAAAGTACCTTGTTGGACTAAATTCGGTCAATAATAATCATATTTTACTTTAATTTTTAATTAATTTTACGAATAGTTTTCCCATAAGAAATAAATTTGTTCTGTTAGAAGTGATATGTGATTTTGGCAGAAAATTGGTAAATTTACAATTCGAAACCTGGTAGCGCAATACATTGGGTGCATAGTAATCCAAGCTTTGCCCTTGAGTGGACCCCTATATCTCACACGTGCAGGCAGTCGACACATTTGCTCTTCTACGGTATTATCTCCCAAAGGTACTTACTTCGCGACATCCCTGCTGGTATAGGCCTACAAACTAAATATTTCTTTGGATATACTATAGTTACTATAGTCCCAATTGAATGTATGATATTGATTATATTTCTTTATTCGTTATATTTTCATCTATCTATTTATATAGCGCCAATATCCAAAGAAAAATATTTTACAGTACCGTCAGACTTACTTTATGTCCTAAGATAAAATATATATATATTGGAGTTTACTGTCCTAATAACAACCGCGTATGGAAGAGAGGAAAATTGGTCAAATGGGTGGGGTAACCCCTGTCGCATTTTTGTCAGCCGAAGTTTACCAATCCATTCAAGCAGGAAAGTAAAGAAGAAAGAAAATATCACAGTAAGTTTATTGCGGTAGACTTTCCTTGGAATGTGCTGTATCTAGGCCCGTATTATCCCATAGGCACAGTACACATACGATATATAAATTACCTTTCTGGAACTGCGTAAGTTGAGGTCTATAAGTTTATGTGTGCCTGCCTACGTAGGATTTAATCCGAGCAGACCTGGAAGCCCAACTATTAGCTTCTCGTAGACTGCAAACTATTATTTATAGCCATTGGCTACGTGGTATGGTTAAAGTATGTTAAGCTGTTTGCACCTATAATGTCACAAAATGCACGGAGATTCCAGGGCTTTCGCCCTTGTGCCCAAACCTAGGCTTCACGTACACTAATTAAATATCATATGCAAAGCTAATATGTTATGAAATCACAATTTGAATGTGCAAGAACGCACAGAATTTCTCGTATGAGATTCCCATCAAGTTCTTACATAGAATTGCGTATTGTGGTATGTTAATGTAGTGGAGTGTAATTTTGGCCTATTTGGCACTCCATATGGTATGGCTCACACCTGTTTATCTTTGGGTACCTGCTGTGCTGGTTTACTAGATTCAACACAGTTTGGACTGTGTGGGTGTCCAAGGCTCGAATTCAGGGACCACTGGGTTTCCTTTGTTTAGTTGAGTACATGTGTTAGTCTGGGCCTGTATCTCAACATGGCTGGAAGTGTTATAGCCAGGCTCCGGAAGAATTTCCGTCATCCCTGTATTTGGGATAGGCTATTTGACAAATAATATATATTGGTTCCAAAGTAAGAATGGAACATGGACTCTTTATTATGCTGATCTCGTATTTTACTAAACCTCAGATAATGATTGATGATGTGTTCTGACGTAACTTTTGTCTACGAAGCTGGTTCTGTTAGTGTTACGGATGGGTCTGGTTGCTCCGAGATGTTGCTGGTACCGTCAGTGGTAGGATACCAACCTAAGCTGAGATGTTGAAGTTGGTTAGTACCATGGCTGAGTACTAGAATTGATGTCCACGTCGCGTTAGCCTATGTTATATTTCATGAATCCGCGATATTATAGACTCGATCTTTGCGACCAGTTTAACTAAGTTATAAGGATGTATTATTCAGTATTATATTGAATGACATTGTTAGGAATAAGATTGTTATTAAGAGTAAATTGGACCCTAAAGAATTTAAGTTAGGTTAGGCTTAACGTTAGTACGTTACAATGTTAATACCTACACAGTGAACAAATGAAGCTAGGCTAGGTTGTATGTTTGCTATATGGTAACTGTGTTAGGCTAGCATACATATGTCTGTATTACGTTAACATATAGTTGGCCTATGGACTATGGTAATGGTATCAAGTAATAATAGGGTTTATGTGATTAAAGGGAATTGTCACAATTGTGTGAAGATGTTGATTTTAGGGATGTTATAGGGCATATTTCATGAATACGTGGGTTTTTGCCAGAGTTAATTTATTGGTATTGGAGTTAGTGAGAAAGTGTTTAATTAATGGATTCTTAATACGGTTTTGTGTTCTTTAGTATTGTATTTTGTGTATTGGTATAGCGAGCACATGGTTGTACGTGAACCAATAAAACGCTCTGGTTGTACGTGACCCTGCGAAACGTTCAGTGTGTCAGGACCAGTAACAGGATTATATTGTTATTGCATATTACAGTTTTAAGGATTATTAAGTTGACTGGGATATTGATGGAGATTGTTTATTTAAAGGGATGTGGTGATGATTATCTTTAGATATTCTTAGATTTGTTTTGTGTATTTTAGCATGTGGGTCTTGGGTTCTGGTGGCGAGAGAGGCACATGATTGTGCGTGAACCAGTAAAACGTTCAGGTTATGTGTAAGCCTTAAAACACTTGGGGTTAGACGTAAGGCAAAACGTCAGTAGGTTCGACGTTAGCCGTTAAAACGTTAATGTGTGCTAGACCTGCCAGCGCCATGGACTAATGATTTAGTACTTTATTGCATGTTTGAGTTTATACATATGGTTATTATTATTGAATCTGAGGTTAAATGTGCAGCATGAATTATATTATGGGTATTGAATTAAAGGAATATGTTGATATATTTAGTACATGTGAATTATTATGATGTTGTTGTACATGTGGTACATAGGGTATACAATAGATGTTGCATGTATTGTGGTTATATTTTGGTTATGTTTGTATTGCAGTTGGCCATGATGGATTTGGATATGTGATTTATTGGTAGAGGTGCTGCGTGGGGTCACTTACGTCCAGGGTAGCTCCGCGACGTAAGACGGAAAGGCCGCATGCAGGGCATACAGTAGTTTGAGATAGAGTTTATCTGGTTTATTTATTAATGATTTACATGTATTACGAGTATCTACACTTACCGTACATTATATAGGAAGTTAGTATTGAGTAATTGATGATTATGATTGCCACTAGCTATATTTAGGATATGGTAGCCTTTTGGGTAGGATGAGGTTGTTATTTTGATCCATGCTTGTTATAATTTAACTGCCCTCATATAAGTA